>JAMPIV010015329.1:0-130098 GCA_024509875.1 Oreohelix idahoensis
TCCAAGCAGTTACATGATCTAGTGCAGTTGGTAATATTACTGAAAGCATGCACCAAGCATTACATGATCTAGTACATGGTACTGTTACTGGTAAGCATGCACCAGCAGTTACATGATCTAGTACAGTTTTGGTTAATATTACAGGCGAAGCATGTACCAAGCATGTTACAAGAATCGAGTACAGTTAGGTATGATATTACAGGAAGCATGCACCAAGCAGTTACATGATCTAGTACAGTTTGTAATATTAACTGGAAGCATGCACCAAGCAGTTACATGATCTAGTACAGTTGGTAATATTAACTGGAAGCACCATGCAGTTACCTGATCTAGCAGTTACAGTGGATACATATCTAGTACCAGTTGGTAAATTTATGGAAGCATGCACCAAGCAGTTACATACCTGAGTTCAGATGGTTAATATTACTGAAGCAAGCACCAAGCATTTACATGATTAGTTCATTTGGTATTATTAACTGAGAAGCAGCACCAAGAAGTTACATGATCAAGTACAGTTGGTAATCACTTACTGGAAGCATGCACCAGCAGCAGTATTACAGTTGATTACTAGCACCAAGCTGTTACAGTAGGTAATATTACTGGAAGCATGCACCCAGCAAGCCCATACAGTTACAAGATCTAGTACAGTTTGGTAATATTACTGGAAGCATGCACCAAGCAGTCACATCATCTCGTACACTTGGTAACATTCCTGGAAGCATGCACCAAGCCGTTATCAGTTACAGTTGGATTAGTACAGTTGGTTACATGATCTTACAGTTGGAATATTACTGAAGCATGCACCAAGCAGTTACATGATCCTAGTACAGTTGGTATATTAGTACTGAAGCAATGCCACCAAGCAGTCTACATGAATCTAGTACAGTTTGGTGAATATTACTGGAAAGCATGCACCAAGCAGTTACATGATCTAGTACAGTTGGTAATATTACTGGAAGCATGCACCAAGCAGTATTACATGATCTAGTGCAGTTGGTAATATTACTGGAAGCATGCACCAAGCAGTTTACATGATCTAGTACAGTTGGTAATATTACTGGAAGCATGCACCAAGCAGTTATGAAGCCTAGTGGCATGATCTACCAACATGATTGCAGTTGGTAATATTACTGGAAGCATGCACCAAGCAGTGTTACATGATCTAGTACAGTTGGTAATATTACTGGAAGCATGCACCAAGCAGTTACATGATCTAGTGCAGTTGGTAATATTACTGGAAGCATGCACCAAGCAGTTACATGATCTAGTACAGTTGGTAATATTACTGGAAGCATGCACCAAGCAGTTACATGATCTAGTACAGTTGGTAATATTACTGGAAGCATGCACCAAGCAGTTACATGATCTAGTGCAGTTGGTAATATTACTGGAAGCATGCACCAAGCAGTTTACATGATCTAGTACAGTTGGTGGAAGCAATATTACGTTGGATAAGCATGCACCAAGCAGTTACATGATCTAGTACAGTATGGTAATACATGTTCTTACGTTTTGGTAAATTAATGGAACATTGCAAGCAGTTACATGATCTAGTACAGTTGGTAATATTACTGGAAGCATGCACCAAGCAGTTACATGATCTAGTACAGTTGGTAATATTACTGGAAGCATGCACCAAGCAGTTACATGATCTAGTACAGTTGGTAATATTACTGGAAGCATGCACCAAGCAGTTACATGATCTAGTACAGTTGGTAATATTACTGGAAGCATGCACCAAGCAGTTACATGATCTAGTACAGTTGGTAATATTACTGGGAAGCATGCACCAAGCAGTTACATGATCTAGTACAGTTGGTAATAATTACTGGAAGCATGCACCAAGCAGTTAACATGATCTAGTACAGTTGGTAATATTACTGTAAGCATGCACCAAGCAGTTACATATCTAGTACATTTGGTAATATTACTGGAAGCATTCACCAAACATGTACATGATCTAGTACAGTTGGTAATATTACTGGAAGCAATGCACCAAGCAGTTACATGATCTAGTACAGTTGGTAATATTTTACTGGAAGCATGCACCAAGCAGTTACATGATCTAGTACAGTTTGGTAATATTACTGGAAGCATGCACCAAGCAGTATACATGATCTAAGTACAGTTGGTAATATTACTGGAAGCATGCACCAAGCAGTTACATGATCTAGTACAGTTGGTAATATTACTGGAAGCATGCACCAAGCAGTTACATGATCTAGTACAGTTGGTAATATTACTGGAAGCATGCACCAAGCAGTTACATGATCTAGTACAGTTGGTAATATTACTGGAAGCATGCACCCAAGCAGTTGGTATTACATGATCTAGTACAGTTGGTAATATTACTGGAAGCATGCACCAAGCAGTTACATGATCTAGTACAGTTGGTAATATTACTGGAAGCATGCACCAAGCAGATACAAGCATTACATGATCTAGTACAGTTGGTAATATTACTGGAAGCATGCACCAAGCAGTTTTACATGATCTAGTACAGTTGGTAATATTACTGGAAGCATGCACCAAGCAGTTTACATGATCTAGTACAGTTGGTAATATTACTGGAAGCATGCACCAAGCAGTTACATGATCTAGTACAGTTGGTAATATTACTGGAAGCATGCACCAAGCAGTTACATGATCTAGTACAGTTGGTAATATTACTGGAAGCATGCACCAAGCAGTTACATGATCTAGTCAAGTTGGTAATATTACAGGAAGCATGCACCAAGCAGTTACATGATCTAGTACAGTTGGTAATATTACTGGAAGCATGCACCAAGCAGTTACATGATCTAGTACAGTTGGTAATATTACTGGAAGCATGCACCAAGCAGTTACATGATCTAGTACAGTTGGTAATATTACTGGAAGCATGCACCAAACAGTTTATCATGATCTAGGACAGGTGGTAATATGACGGGAAGCATGCACCAAGCGGTTACATGATCTAGTACAGGTGGTAATATTACTGGAAGCATGCACCAAGCAGTTACATGATCTAGTACAGTTGGTAATATTACTGGAAGCATGCACCAAGCAGTTACATGATCTAGTACAGTTGGTAATATTACTGGAAGCATGCACCATACATGATCTAGTACAGTTGGTAATATTACTGGAAGCTTGCACCAAGCAGTTACATGATCTAGTACAGTTTGGTAATATTACTGGAAGCATGCACCAAGCAGTTTTACATGATCTAGTACAGTTGGTAATATTACTGGAAGCATGCACCAAGCAGTTTCTTGATCTAGTGCAGTTGGTAATGTTACCGGAAGCATGCCCCCTACATGATCTAGTACAGTTGGTAATATTACTGGAAGCATGCACCAAGCAGTTACATGATCTAGTACAGTTGGTAATATTACTGGAAGCATGCACCAAGCAGTTACATGATCTAGTAGAGTTGGTGATATTACAGGAAGCATGCACCAAGCAGTTACATAATCTAGTACAGTTGGTAATATTACAGGAAGCATGCACCAAGCATTTACATGATCTAGCATGGAAGCACCCAAGCAGTTACATGATCTATATAACATTGTACAGTTGGTAATATTACTGCATGCACCAAGCAGTTACATGATCTAGTACAGTTGGTAATATTACTGGAAGCATGCACCAAGCAGTTACATGATCTAGTACAGTTGGTAATATTAATGGACCTAGCATGCATGATCCGTAAATTACTGGAAGCATGCACCAAGCAGTTACATGATCTAGTACAGTTGGTAATATTACTGGAAGCATGCACCAAGCAGTTACATGATCTAGTACAGTTGGTAATATTACTGGAAGCATGCACCAAGCAGTTACATGATCTAGTACAGTTGGTAATATTACTGGAAGCATGCACCAAGCAGTTACATGATCTAGTACAGTTGGTAATATTACTGGAAGCATGCACCAAGCAGTTACATGATCTAGTACAGTTGGTAATATTACTGGAAGCATGCACCAAGCAGTTACATGATCTAGTACAGTTGGTAATATTACTGGAAGCATGCACCAAGCAGTTACATGATCTAGTACAGTTGGTAATATTACTGGAAGCATGCACCAAGCAGTTACATGATCTAGTACAGTTGGTAGTATATTACTGGAAGCATGCACCAAGCAGTTACATGATCTAGTACAGTTGGTAATATTACTGGAAGCATGCACCAAGCAGTTACATGATCTAGTACAGTTGGTAATATTACTGGAAGCATGCACCAAGCAGTTACATGATCTAGTACAGTTGGTAATATTACTGGAAGCATGCACCAAGCAGTTACATGATCTAGTAGTACAGTTGGTAATATTACTGGAAGCATGCACCAAGCAGTTACATGATCTAGTACAGTTGGTAATATTACTGGAAGCATGCACCAAGCAGTTACATGATCTAGTACAGTTGGTAATATTACTGGAAGCATGCACCAAGCAGTTACATGATCTAGTACAGTTGGTAATATTACTGGAAGCATGCACCAAGCAGTTACATGATCTAGTACAGTTGGTAATATTACTGGAAGCATGCACCAAGCAGTTACATGATCTAGTACAGTTGGTAATATTACTGGAAGCATGCACCAAGCAGTTACATGATCTAGTACAGTTGGTAATATTACTGGAAGCATGCACCAAGCAGTTACATGATCTAGTACAGTTGGTAATATTACTGGAAGGAAGCATGCACCAAGCAGTTACATGATCTAGTACAGTTGGTAATATTACTGGAAGCATGCACCAAGCAGTTACATGATCTAGTACAGTTGGTAATATTACTGGAAGCATGCACCAAGCAGTTACATGATCTAGTACAGTTGGTAATATTACTGGAAGCATGCACCAAGCAGTTACATGATCTAGTACAGTTGGTAATATTACTGGAAGCATGCACCAAGCAGTTACATGATCTAGTACAGTTGGTAATATTACTGGAAGCATGCACCAAGCAGTTACATGATCTAGTACAGTTGGTAATATTACTGGAAGCATGCACCAAGCAGTTACATGATCTAGTACAGTTGGTAATATTACTGGAAGCATGCACCAAGCAGTTACATGATCTAGTACAGTTGGTAATATTACTGGAAGCATGCACACCAAGCAGTTACATGATCTAGTACAGTTGGTAATATTACTGGAAGCATGCACCAAGCAGTTACATGATCTAGTACAGTTGGTAATATTACTGGAAGCATGCACCAAGCAGTTACATGATCTAGTACAGTTGGTAATATTACTGGAAGCATGCACCAAGCAGTTACATGATCTAGTACAGTTGGTAATATTACTGGAAGCATGATCTAGTACAGTTGGTAATATTACTGGAAGCATGCACCAAGCAGTTACATGATCTAGTACAGTTGGTAATATTACTGGAAGCATGCACCAAGCAGTTACATGATCTAGTACAGTTGGTAATATTACTGGAAGCATGCACCAAGCAGTTACATGATCTAGTACAGTTGGTAATATTACTGGAAGCATGCACCAAGCAGTTACATGATCTAGTACAGTTGGTAATATTACTGGAAGCATGCACCAAGCAGTTACATGATCTAGTACAGTTGGTAATATTACTGGAAGCATGCACCAAGCAGTTACATGATCTAGTACAGTTGGTAATATTACTGGAAGCATGCACCAAGCAGTTACATGATCTAGTACAGTTGGTAATATTACTGGAAGCATGCACCAAGTTACAGTTACATGATTCTAGTACATGATCTAGTACAGTTGGTAATATTACTGGAAGCATGCACCAAGCAGTTACATGATCTAGTACAGTTGGTAATATTACTGGAAGCATGCACCAAGCAGTTACATGATCTAGTACAGTTGGTAATATTACTGGAAGCATGCACCAAGCAGTTACATGATCTAGTACAGTTGGTAATATTACTGGAAGCATGCACCAAGCAGTTACATGATCTAGTACAGTTTGTAATATTACTGGAAGCATGCACCAAGCAGTTACATGATCTAGTACAGTTGGTAATATTACTGGAAGCATGCACCAAGCAGTTACATGATCTAGTACAGTTGGTAATATTACTGGAAGCATGCACCAAGCAGTTACATGATCTAGTACAGTTGGTAATATTACTGGAAGCATGCACCAAGCAGTTACATGATCTAGTACAGTTGGTAATATTACTGGAAGCATGCACCAAGCAGTTACATGATCTAGTGCAGTTGGTAATATTACTGGAAGCATGCACCAAGCAGTTACATGATCTAGTACAGTTGGTAATATTACTGGAAGCATGCACCAAGCAGTTACATGATCTAGTACAGTTGGTAATATTACTGGAAGCATGCACCAAGCAGTTACATGATCTAGTACAGTTTGGTAATAATACTGGAAGCATGCACCAAGCAGTTACATGATCTAGTACAGTTGGTAATATTACTGGAAGCATGCACCAAGCAGTTACATGATCTAGTACAGTTGGTAAAATTACTGGAAGCATGCACCAAGCAGTTACATGATCTAGTACAGTTGGTAATATTACTGGAAGCATGCACCAAGCAGTTACATGATCTAGTACAGTTGGTAATATTACTGGAAGCATGCACCAAGCAGTTACATGATCTAGTACAGTTGGTAATATTACTGGAAGCATGCACCAAGCAGTTACATGATCTAGTACAGTTGGTAATATTACTGGAAGCATGCACCAAGCAGTTACATGATCTAGTACAGTTGGTAATATTACTGGAAGCATGCACCAAGCAGTTACATGATCTAGTACAGTTGGTAATATTACTGGAAGCATGCACCAAGCAGTTACATGATCTAGTACAGTTGGTAATATTACTGGAAGCATGCACCAAGCAGTTACATGATCTAGTACAGTTGGTAATATTACTGGAAGCATGCACCAAGCAGTTACATGATCTAGTACAGTTGGTAATATTACTGGAAGCATGCACCAAGCAGTTACATGATCTAGTACAGTTGGTAATATTACTGGAAGCATGCACCAAGCAGTTACATGATCTAGTACAGTTGGTAATATTACTGGAAGCATGCACCAAGCAGTTACATGATCTAGTACAGTTGGTAATATTACTGGAAGCATGCACCAAGCAGTTACATGATCTAGTACAGTTGGTAATATTACTGGAAGCATGCACCAAGCAGTTACATGATCTAGTACAGTTGGTAATATTACTGGAAGCATGCACCAAGCAGTTACATGATCTAGTACAGTTGGTAATATTACTGGAAGCATGCACCAAGCAGTTACATGATCTAGTACAGTTGGTAATATTACTGGAAGCATGCACCAAGCAGTTACATGATCTAGTACAGTTGGTAATATTACTGGAAGCATGCACCAAGCAGTTACATGATCTAGTACAGTTGGTAATATTACTGGAAGCATGCACCAAGCAGTTACATGATCTAGTACAGTTGGTAATATTACTGGAAGCATGCACCAAGCAGTTACATGATCTAGTACAGTTGGTAATATTACTGGAAGCATGCACCAAGCAGTTACATGATCTAGTACAGTTGGTAATATTACTGGAAGCATGCACCAAGCAGTTACATGATCTAGTACAGTTGGTAATATTACTGGAAGCATGCACCAAGCAGTTACATGATCTAGTACAGTTGGTAATATTACTGGAAGCATGCACCAAGCAGTTACATGATCTAGTACAGTTGGTAATATTACTGGAAGCATGCACCAAGCAGTTACATGATCTAGTACAGTTGGTAATATTACTGGAAGCATGCACCAAGCAGTTACATGATCTAGTACAGTTGGTAATATTACTGGAAGCATGCACCAAGCAGTTACATGATCTAGTACAGTTGGTAATATTACTGGAAGCATGCACCAAGCAGTTACATGATCTAGTACAGTTGGTAATATTACTGGAAGCATGCACCAAGCAGTTACATGATCTAGTACAGTTGGTAATATTACTGGAAGCATGCACCAAGCAGTTACATGATCTAGTACAGTTGGTAATATACTGGAAGCATGCACCAAGCAGTTACATGATCTAGTACAGTTGGTAATATTACTGGAAGCATGCACCAAGCAGTTACATGATCTAGTACAGTTGGTAATATTACTGGAAGCATGCACCAAGCAGTTACATGATCTAGTACAGTTGGTAATATTACTGGAAGCATGCACCAAGCAGTTACATGATCTAGTACAGTTGGTAATATTACTGGAAGCATGCACCAAGCAGTTACATGATCTAGTACAGTTGGTAATATTACTGGAAGCATGCACCAAGCAGTTACATGATCTAGTACAGTTGGTAATATTACTGGAAGCATGCACCAAGCAGTTACATGATCTAGTACAGTTGGTAATATTACTGGAAGCATGCACCAAGCAGTTACATGATCTAGTACAGTTGGTAATATTACTGGAAGCATGCACCAAGCAGTTACATGATCTAGTACAGTTGGTAATATTACTGGAAGCATGCACCAAGCAGTTACATGATCTAGTACAGTTGGTAATATTACTGGAAGCATGCACCAAGCAGTTACATGATCTAGTACAGTTGGTAATATTACTGGAAGCATGCACCAAGCAGTTACATGATCTAGTACAGTTGGTAATATTACTGGAAGCATGCACCAAGCAGTTACATGATCTAGTACAGTTGGTAATATTACTGGAAGCATGCACCAAGCAGTTACATGATCTAGTACAGTTGGTAATATTACTGGAAGCATGCACCAAGCAGTTACATGATCTAGTACAGTTGGTAATATTACTGGAAGCATGCACCAAGCAGTTACATGATCTAGTAGTACAGTTGGTAATATTACTGGAAGCATGCACCAAGCAGTTACATGATCTAGTACAGTTGGTAATATTACTGGAAGCATGCACCAAGCAGTTACATGATCTAGTACAGTTGGTAATATTACTGGAAGCATGCACCAAGCAGTTACATGATCTAGTACAGTTGGTAATATTACTGGAAGCATGCACCAAGCAGTTACATGATCTAGTACAGTTGGTAATATTACTGGAAGCATGCACCAAGCAGTTACATGATCTAGTACAGTTGGTAATATTACTGGAAGCATGCACCAAGCAGTTACATGATCTAGTACAGTTGGTAATATTACTGGAAGCATGCACCAAGCAGTTACATGATCTAGTACAGTTGGTAATATTACTGGAAGCATGCACCAAGCAGTTACATGATCTAGTACAGTTGGTAATATTACTGGAAGCATGCACCAAGCAGTTACATGATCTAGTACAGTTGGTAATATTACTGGAAGCATGCACCAAGCAGTTACATGATCTAGTACAGTTGGTAATATTACTGGAAGCATGCACCAAGCAGTTACATGATCTAGTACAGTTGGTAATATTACTGGAAGCATGCACCAAGCAGTTACATGATCTAGTACAGTTGGTAATATTACTGGAAGCATGCACCAAGCAGTTACATGATCTAGTACAGTTGGTAATATTACTGGAAGCATGCACCAAGCAGTTACATGATCTAGTACAGTTGGTAATATTACTGGAAGCATGCACCAAGCAGTTACATGATCTAGTACAGTTGGTAATATTACTGGAAGCATGCACCAAGCAGTTACATGATCTAGTACAGTTGGTAATATTACTGGAAGCATGCACCAAGCAGTTACATGATCTAGTACAGTTGGTAATATTACTGGAAGCATGCACCAAGCAGTTACATGATCTAGTACAGTTGGTAATATTACTGGAAGCATGCACCAAGCAGTTACATGATCTAGTACAGTTGGTAATATTACTGGAAGCATGCACCAAGCAGTTACATGATCTAGTACAGTTGGTAATATTACTGGAAGCATGCACCAAGCAGTTACATGATCTAGTACAGTTGGTAATATTACTGGAAGCATGCACCAAGCAGTTACATGATCTAGTACAGTTGGTAATATTACTGGAAGCATGCACCAAGCAGTTACATGATCTAGTACAGTTGGTAATATTACTGGAAGCATGCACCAAGCAGTTACATGATCTAGTACAGTTGGTAATATTACTGGAAGCATGCACCAAGCAGTTACATGATCTAGTACAGTTGGTAATATTACTGGAAGCATGCACCAAGCAGTTTACATGATCTAGTACAGTTGGTAATATTACTGGAAGCATGCACCAAGCAGTTACATGATCTAGTACAGTTGGTAATATTACTGGAAGCATGCACCAAGCAGTTACATGATCTAGTACAGTTGGTAATATTACTGGAAGCATGCACCAAGCAGTTACATGATCTAGTACAGTTGGTAATATTACTGGAAGCATGCACCAAGCAGTTACATGATCTAGTACAGTTGGTAATATTACTGGAAGCATGCACCAAGCAGTTACATGATCTAGTACAGTTGGTAATATTACTGGAAGGAAGCAGTTTACATGATCTAGTACAGCACTACTGGAAGCACAAGCAGTTACATGATCTAGTACAGTTGGTAATATTACTGGAAGCATGCACCAAGCAGTTACATGATCTAGCACAGTTGGTAATATTACTGGAAGCATGCACCAAGCAGTTACATGATCTAGTACAGTTGGTGCATGCTTCCAGTAATATTACTGGAAGCATGCACCAAGCAGTTACATGATCTAGTACAGTTGGTAATATTACTGGAAGCATGCACCAAGCAGTTACATGATCTAGTACAGTTGGTAATATTACTGGAAGCATGCACCAAGCAGTTACATGATCTAGTACAGTTGGTAATATTACTGGAAGCATGCACCAAGCAGTTACATGATCTAGTACAGTTGGTAATATTACTGGAAGCATGCACCAAGCAGTTACATGATCTAGTACAGTTGGTAATATTACTGGAAGCATGCACCAAGCAGTTACATGATCTAGTACAGTTGGTAATATTACTGGAAGCATGCACCAAGCAGTTACATGATCTAGTACAGTTGGTAATATTACTGGAAGCATGCACCAAGCAGTTACATGATCTAGTACAGTTGGTAATATTACTGGAAGCATGCACCAAGCAGTTACATGATCTAGTACAGTTGGTAATATTACTGGAAGCATGCACCAAGCAGTTACATGATCTAGTACAGTTGGTAATATTACTGGAAGCATGCACCAAGCAGTTACATGATCTAGTACAGTTGGTAATATTACTGGAAGCATGCACCAAGCAGTTACATGATCTAGTACAGTTGGTAATATTACTGGAAGCATGCACCAAGCAGTTACATGATCTAGTACAGTTGGTAATATTACTGGAAGCATGCACCAAGCAGTTACATGATCTAGTACAGTTGGTAATATTACTGGAAGCATGCACCAAGCAGTTACATGATCTAGTACAGTTGGTAATATTACTGGAAGCATGCACCAAGCAGTTACATGATCTAGTACAGTTGGTAATATTACTGGAAGCATGCACCAAGCAGTTACATGATCTAGTACAGTTGGTAATATTACTGGAAGCATGCACCAAGCAGTTACATGATCTAGTACAGTTGGTAATATTACTGGAAGCATGCACCAAGCAGTTACATGATCTAGTACAGTTGGTAATATTACTGGAAGCATGCACCAAGCAGTTACATGATCTAGTACAGTTGGTAATATTACTGGAAGCATGCACCAAGCAGTTACATGATCTAGTACAGTTGGTAATATTACTGGAAGCATGCACCAAGCAGTTACATGATCTAGTACAGTTGGTAATATTACTGGAAGCATGCACCAAGCAGTTACATGATCTAGTACAGTTGGTAATATTACTGGAAGCATGCACCAAGCAGTTACATGATCTAGTACAGTTGGTAATATTACTGGAAGCATGCACCAAGCAGTTACATGATCTAGTGCATGCACCAAGCATTACAAGATGTACAGTTGGTAATATTACTGGAAGCATGCACCAAGCAGTTACATGATCTAGTACAGTTGGTAATATTACTGGAAGCATGCACCAAGCAGTTACATGATCTAGTACAGTTGGTAATATTACTGGAAGCATGCACCAAGCAGTTACATGATCTAGTACAGTTGGTAATATTACTGGAAGCATGCACCAAGCATTTACATGATCTAGTACAGTTGGTAATATTACTGGAAGCATGCACCAAGCAGTTACATGATCTAGTACAGTTGGTAATATTACTGGAAGCATGCACCAAGCAGTTACATGATCTAGTACAGTTGGTAATATTACTGGAAGCATGCACCAAGCAGTTACATGATCTAGTACAGTTGGTAATATTACTGGAAGCATGCACCAAGCAGTTACATGATCTAGTACAGTTGGTAATATTACTGGAAGCATGCACCAAGCAGTTACATGATCTAGTACAGTTGGTAATATTACTGGAAGCATGCACCAAGCAGTTACATGATCTAGTACAGTTGGTAATATTACTGGAAGCATGCACCAAGCAGTTACATGATCTAGTACAGTTGGTAATATTACTGGAAGCATGCACCAAGCAGTTACATGATCTAGTACAGTTGGTAATATTACTGGAAGCATGCACCAAGCAGTTACATGATCTAGTACAGTTGGTAATATTACTGGAAGCATGCACCAAGCAGTTACATGATCTAGTACAGTTGGTAATATTACTGGAAGCATGCACCAAGCAGTTACATGATCTAGTACAGTTGGTAATATTACTGGAAGCATGCACCAAGCAGTTACATGATCTAGTACAGTTGGTATGGTAATATTACTGGAAGCATGCACCAAACAGTTACATGATCTAGTACAGTTGGTAATATTACAGGAAGAATGCACCAAGCAGTTACATGATCTAGTACAGTTGGTAATATTACTGGAAGCATGCACCAAGCAGTTACATGATCTAGTACAGTTGGTAATATTACTGGAAGCATGCACCAAGCAGTTTACGTTCTAGTACAGTTGGTAATATTACTGGAAGCATGCACCAAGCAGTTACATGATCTAGTACAGTTGGTAATATTACTGGAAGCATGCACCAAGCAGTTACATGATCTAGTACAGTTGGTAATATTACTGGAAGCATGCACCAAGCAGTTACATGATCTAGTACAGTTGGTAATATTACTGGAAGCATGCACCAAGCAGTTACATGATCTAGTACAGTTGGTAATATTACTGGAAGCATGCACCAAGCAGTTACATGATCTAGTACAGTTGGTAATATTACTGGAAGCATGCACCAAGCAGTTACATGATCTAGTACAGTTGGTAATATTACTGGAAGCATGCACCAAGCAGTTACATGATCTAGTACAGTTGGTAATATTACTGGAAGCATGCACCAAGCAGTTACATGATCTAGTACAGTTGGTAATATTACTGGAAGCATGCACCAAGCAGTTACATGATCTAGTACAGTTGGTAATATTACTGGAAGCATGCACCAAGCAGTTACATGATCTAGTACAGTTGGTAATATTACTGGAAGCATGCACCAAGCAGTTACATGATCTAGTACAGTTGGTAATATTACTGGAAGCATGCACCAAGCAGTTACATGATCTAGTACAGTTGGTAATATTACTGGAAGCATGCACCAAGCAGTTACATGATCTAGTACAGTTGGTAATATTACTGGAAGCATGCACCAAGCAGTTACATGATCTAGTACAGTTGGTAATATTACTGGAAGCATGCACCAAGCAGTTACATGATCTAGTACAGTTGGTAATATTACTGGAAGCATGCACCAAGCAGTTACATGATCTAGTACAGTTGCCATGCACCAAGCAGTTACATCTAGTGCAGTTGGTAATATTACTGGAAGCATGCACCAAGCAGTTACATGATCTAGTACAGTTGGTAATATTACTGGAAGCATGCACCAAGCAGTTACATGATCTAGTACAGTTGGTAATATTACTGGAAGCATGCACCAAGCAGTTACATGATCTAGTACAGTTGGTAATATTACTGGAAGCATGCACCAAGCAGTTACATGATCTAGTACAGTTGGTAATATTACTGGAAGCATGCACCAAGCAGTTACATGATCTAGTACAGTTGGTAATATTACTGGAAGCATGCACCAAGCAGTTACATGATCTAGTACAGTTGGTAATATTACTGGAAGCATGCACCAAGCAGTTACATGATCTAGTACAGTTGGTAATATTACTGGAAGCATGCACCAAGCAGTTACATGATCTAGTACAGTTGGTAATATTACTGGAAGCATGCACCAAGCAGTTACATGATCTAGTACAGTTGGTAATATTACTGGAAGCATGCACCAAGCAGTTACATGATCTAGTGCAGTTGGTAATATTACTGGAAGCATGCACCAAGCAGTTACAGATCTAGTACAGTTGGTAATAATTACAGCATGCACCAAGCAGTTACATGATCTAGTACAGTTGGTAATATTACTGGAAGCATGCACCAAGCAGTTACATGATCTAGTACAGTTGGTAATATTACTGGAAGCATGCACCAAGCAGTTACATGATCTAGTACAGTTGGTAATATTACTGGAAGCATGCACCAAGCAGTTACATGATCTAGTACAGTTGGTAATATTACTGGAAGCATGCACCAAGCAGTTACATGATCTAGTACAGTTGGTAATATTACTGGAAGCATGCACCAAGCAGTTACATGATCTAGTACAGTTGGTAATATTACTGGAAGCATGCACCAAGCAGTTACATGATCTAGTACAGTTGGTAATATTACTGGAAGCATGCACCAAGCAGTTACATGATCTAGTACAGTTGGTAATATTACTGGAAGCATGCACCAAGCAGTTACATGATCTAGTACAGTTGGTAATATTACTGGAAGCATGCACCAAGCAGTTACATGATCTAGTACAGTTGGTAATATTACTGGAAGCATGCACCAAGCAGTTACATGATCTAGTACAGTTGGTAATATTACTGGAAGCATGCACCAAGCAGTTACATGATCTAGTACAGTTGGTAATATTACTGGAAGCATGCACCAAGCAGTTACATGATCTAGTACAGTTGGTAATATTACTGGAAGCATGCACCAAGCAGTTACATGATCTAGTACAGTTGGTAATATTACTGGAAGCATGCACCAAGCAGTTACATGATCTAGTACAGTTGGTAATATTACTGGAAGCATGCACCAAGCAGTTACATGATCTAGTACAGTTGGTAATATTACTGGAAGCATGCACCAAGCAGTTACATGATCTAGTACAGTTGGTAATATTACTGGAAGCATGCACCAAGCAGTTACATGATGCACCAAGCAGTTACATGATCTAGTACAGTTGGTAATATTACTGGAAGCATGCACCAAGCAGTTACATGATCTAGTACAGTTGGTAATATTACTGGAAGCATGCACCAAGCAGTTACATGATCTAGTACAGTTGGTAATATTACTGGAAGCATGCACCAAGCAGTTACATGATCTAGTACAGTTGGTAATATTACTGGAAGCATGCACCAAGCAGTTACATGATCTAGTACAGTTGGTAATATTACTGGAAGCATGCACCAAGCAGTTACATGATCTAGTACAGTTGGTAATATTACTGGAAGCATGCACCAAGCAGTTACATGATCTAGTACAGTTGGTAATATTACTGGAAGCATGCACCAAGCAGTTACATGATCTAGTACAGTTGGTAATATTACTGGAAGCATGCACCAAGCAGTTACATGATCTAGTACAGTTGGTAATATTACTGGAAGCATGCACCAAGCAGTTACATGATGATGCTAGTACAGTTGGTAATATTACTGGAAGCATGCACCAAGCAGTTACATGATCTAGTACAGTTGGTAATATTACTGGAAGCATGCACCAAGCAGTTACATGATCTAGTACAGTTGGTAATATTACTGGAAGCATGCACCAAGCAGTTACATGATCTAGTACAGTTGGTAATATTACTGGAAGCATGCACCAAGCAGTTACATGATCTAGTACAGTTGGTAATATTACTGGAAGCATGCACCAAGCAGTTACATGATCTAGTACAGTTGGTAATATTACTGGAAGCATGCACCAAGCAGTTACATGATCTAGTACAGTTGGTAATATTACTGGAAGCATGCACCAAGCAGTTACATGATCTAGTACAGTTGGTAATATTACTGGAAGCATGCACCAAGCAGTTACATGATCTAGTACAGTTGGTAATATTACTGGAAGCATGCACCAAGCAGTTACATGATCTAGTACAGTTGGTAATATTACTGGAAGCATGCACCAAGCAGTTACATGATCTAGTACAGTTGGTAATATTACTGGAAGCATGCACCAAGCAGTTACATGATCTAGTACAGTTGGTAATATTACTGGAAGCATGCACCAAGCAGTTACATGATCTAGTACAGTTGGTAATATTACTGGAAGCATGCACCAAGCAGTTACATGATCTAGTACAGTTGGTAATATTACTGGAAGCATGCACCAAGCAGTTACATGATCTAGTACAGTTGGTAATATTACTGGAAGCATGCACCAAGCAGTTACATGATCTAGTACAGTTGGTAATATTACTGGAAGCATGCACCAAGCAGTTACATGATCTAGTACAGTTGGTAATATTACTGGAAGCATGCACCAAGCAGTTACATGATCTAGTACAGTTGGTAATATTACTGGAAGCATGCACCAAGCAGTTACATGATCTAGTACAGTTGGTAATATTACTGGAAGCATGCACCAAGCAGTTACATGATCTAGTACAGTTGGTAATATTACTGGAAGCATGCACCAAGCAGTTACATGATCTAGTACAGTTGGTAATATTACTGGAAGCATGCACCAAGCAGTTACATGATCTAGTACAGTTGGTAATATTACTGGAAGCATGCACCAAGCAGTTACATGATCTAGTACAGTTGGTAATATTACTGGAAGCATGCACCAAGCAGTTACATGATCTAGTACAGTTGGTAATATTACTGGAAGCATGCACCAAGCAGTTACATGATCTAGTACAGTTGGTAATATTACTGGAAGCATGCACCAAGCAGTTACATGATCTAGTACAGTTGGTAATATTACTGGAAGCATGCACCAAGCAGTTACATGATCTAGTACAGTTGGTAATATTACTGGAAGCATGCACCAAGCAGTTACATGATCTAGTACAGTTGGTAATATTACTGGAAGCATGCACCAAGCAGTTACATGATCTAGTACAGTTGGTAATATTACTGGAAGCATGCACCAAGCAGTTACATGATCTAGTACAGTTGGTAATATTACTGGAAGCATGCACCAAGCAGTTACATGATCTAGTACAGTTGGTAATATTACTGGAAGCATGCACCAAGCAGTTACATGATCTAGTACAGTTGGTAATATTACTGGAAGCATGCACCAAGCAGTTACATGATCTAGTACAGTTGGTAATATTACTGGAAGCATGCACCAAGCAGTTACATGATCTAGTACAGTTGGTAATATTACTGGAAGCATGCACCAAGCAGTTACATGATCTAGTACAGTTGGTAATATTACTGGAAGCATGCACCAAGCAGTTACATGATCTAGTACAGTTGGTAATATTACTGGAAGCATGCACCAAGCAGTTACATGATCTAGTACAGTTGGTAATATTACTGGAAGCATGCACCAAGCAGTTACATGATCTAGTACACTTAGCAAGTACAGTTGATAATAATACTGGAAGCATGCACCAAGCAGTTACATGATCTAGTACAGTTGGTAATATTACTGGAAGCATGCACCAAGCAGTTACATGATCTAGTACAGTTGGTAATATTACTGGAAGCATGCACCAAGCAGTTACATGATCTAGTACAGTTGGTAATATTACTGGAAGCATGCACCAAGCAGTTACATGATCTAGTACAGTTGGTAATATTACTGGAAGCATGCACCAAGCAGTTACATGATCTAGTACAGTTGGTAATATTACTGGAAGCATGCACCAAGCAGTTACATGATCTAGTACAGTTGGTAATATTACTGGAAGCATGCACCAAGCAGTTACATGATCTAGTACAGTTGGTAATATTACTGGAAGCATGCACCAAGCAGCATGCACCAAGCAGTTACATGATCTAGTACAGTTGGTAATATTACTGGAAGCATGCACCAAGCAGTTACATGATCTAGTACAGTTGGTAATATTACTGGAAGCATGCACCAAGCAGTTACATGATCTAGTACAGTTGGTAATATTACTGGAAGCATGCACCAAGCAGTTACATGATCTAGTACAGTTGGTAATATTACTGGAAGCATGCACCAAGCAGTTACATGATCTAGTACAGTTGGTAATATTACTGGAAGCATGCACCAAGCAGTTACATGATCTAGTACAGTTGGTAATATTACTGGAAGCATGCACCAAGCAGTTACATGATCTAGTACAGTTGGTAATATTACTGGAAGCATGCACCAAGCAGTTACATGATCTAGTACAGTTGGTAATATTACTGGAAGCATGCACCAAGCAGTTACATGAACCATGCACCCAGGAGTTATATGATCTAGTACAGCTGGTACTATTACTGGAAGCATGCACCCAGATCTAGTACAGTTTACATTGATCTAGTACAGTTGGTAATAATACTCGAAGCATGCACCAAGCAGTTACATGATCTAGTACAGTTGGTAATATTACTGGAAGCATGCACCAAGCAGTTACATGATCTAGTACAGTTGGTAATATTACTGGAAGCATGCACCAAGCAGTTACATGATCTAGTACAGTTGGTAATATTACTGGAAGCATGCACCAAGCAGTTACATGATCTAGTATAGTTGGTAATATTACTGGAAGCATGCACCAAGCAGTTACATGATCTAGTACAGTTGGTAATATTACTGGAAGCATGCACCAAGCAGTTACATGATCTAGTACAGTTGGTAATATTACTGGAAGCATGCACCAAGCAGTTACATGATCTAGTACAGTTGGTAATATTACTGGAAGCATGCACCAAGCAGTTACATGATCTAGTACAGTTGGTAATATTACTGGAAGCATGCACCAAGCAGTTACATGATCTAGTACAGTTGGTAATATTACTGGAAGCATGCACCAAGCAGTTACATGATCTAGTACAGTTGGTAATATTACTGGAAGCATGCACCAAGCAGTTACATGATCTAGTACAGTTGGTAATATTACTGGAAGCATGCACCAAGCAGTTACATGATCTAGTGCAGTTGGTAATATTACTGGAAGCATGCACCAAGCAGTTACATGATCTAGTACAGTTGGTAATATTACTGGAAGCATGCACCAAGCAGTTACATGATCTAGTACAGTTGGTAATATTACTGGAAGCATGCACCAAGCAGTTACATGATCTAGTACAGTTGGTAATATTACTGGAAGCATGCACCAAGCAGTTACATGATCTAGTACAGTTGGTAATATTACTGGAAGCATGCACCAAGCAGTTACATGATCTAGTACAGTTGGTAATATTACTGGAAGCATGCACCAAGCAGTTACATGATCTAGTACAGTTGGTAATATTACTGGAAGCATGCACCAAGCAGTTACATGATCTAGTACAGTTGGTAATATTACTGGAAGCATGCACCAAGCAGTTACATGATCTAGTACAGTTGGTAATATTACTGGAAGCATGCACCAAGCAGTTACATGATCTAGTACAGTTGGTAATATTACTGGAAGCATGCACCAAGCAGTTACATGATCTAGTACAGTTGGTAATATTACTGGAAGCATGCACCAAGCAGTTTGATCTAGTACATGATTCTAGTGCACAAGCAGATTAGTGCAGTTGGTAATATTACTGGAAGCATGCACCAAGCAGTTACATGATCTAGTACAGTTGGAAATATTACTGGAAGCATGCGCCAAGCAGTTACATGATCTAGTACAGTTGGTAATATTACTGGAAGCATGCACCAAGCAGTTACATGATCTAGTACAGTTGGTAATATTACTGGAAGCATGCACCAAGCAGTTACATGATCTAGTACAGTTGGTAATATTACTGGAAGCATGCACCAAGCAGTTACATGATCTAGTACAGTTGGTAATATTACTGGAAGCATGCACCAAGCAGTTACATGATCTAGTACAGTTGGTAATATTACTGGAAGCATGCACCAAGCAGTTACATGATCTAGTACAGTTGGTAATATTACTGGAAGCATGCACCAAGCAGTTACATGATCTAGTACAGTTGGTAATATTACTGGAAGCATGCACCAAGCAGTTACATGATCTAGTACAGTTGGTAATATTACTGGAAGCATGCACCAAGCAGTTACATGATCTAGTACAGTTGGTAATATTACTGGAAGCATGCACCAAGCAGTTACATGATCTAGTACAGTTGGTAATATTACTGGAAGCATGCACCAAGCAGTTACATGATCTAGTACAGTTGGTAATATTACTGGAAGCATGCACCAAGCAGTTACATGATCTAGTACAGTTGGTAATATTACTGGAAGCATGCACCAAGCAGTTACATGATCTAGTACAGTTGGTAATATTACTGGAAGCATGCACCAAGCAGTTACATGATCTAGTACAGTTGGTAATATTACTGGAAGCATGCACCAAGCAGTTACATGATCTAGTACAGTTGGTAATGTTACTGGAAGCATGCACCAAGCAGTTACATGATCTAGTACAGTTGGTAATATTACTGGGAGCATGCACCAAGCAGTTACATGATCTAGTACAGTTGGTAATATTACTGGAAGAATGTACCAAGCAGTTACATGATCTAGTACAGTTGGTAATATTACTGGAAGCATGCACCAAGCAGTTACATGATCTAGTACAGTTGGTAATATTACTGGAAGCATGCACCAAGCAGTTACATGATCTAGTACAGTTGGTAATATTACTGGAAGCATGCACCAAGCAGTTACATGATCTAGTGCAGTTGGTAATATTACTGGAAGCATGCACCAAGCAGTTACATGATCTAGTGCAGTTGGTAATATTACTGGAAGCATGCACCAAGCAGTTACATGATCTAGTACAGTTGGTAATATTACTGGAAGCATGCACCAAGCAGTTACATGATCTAGTACAGTTGGTAATATTACTGGAAGCATGCACCAAGCAGTTACATGATCTAGTACAGTTGGTAATATTACTGGAAGCATGCACCAAGCAGTTACATGATCTAGTACAGTTGGTAATATTACTGGAAGCATGCACCAAGCAGTTACATGATCTAGTACAGTTGGTAATATTACTGGAAGCATGCACCAAGCAGTTACATGATCTAGTGCAGTTGGTAATATTACTGGAAGCATGCACCAAGCAGTTACATGATCTAGTACAGTTGGTAATATTACTGGAAGCATGCACCAAGCAGTTACATGATCTAGTACAGTTGGTAATATTACTGGAAGCATGCACCAAGCAGTTACATGATCTAGTACAGTTGGTAATATTACTGGAAGCATGCACCAAGCAGTTACATGATCTAGTACAGTTGGTAATATTACTGGAAGCATGCACCAAGCAGTTACATGATCTAGTACATTTGGTAATATTACTGGAAGCATGCACCAAGCAGTTACATGATCTAGTACAGTTAGTAATATTACTGGAAGCATGCACCAAGCAGTTACATGATCTAGTGCAGTTGGTAATATTACTGGAAGCATGCACCAAGCAGTTACATGATCTAGTACAGTTGGTAATATTACTGGAAGCATGCACCAAGCAGTTACATGATCTAGTACAGTTGGTAATATTACTGGAAGCATGCACCAAGCAGTTACATGACCGAGTACAGTTGGTAATATTACTGGAAGCATGCACCAAGCAGTTACATGATCTAGTACAGTTGGTAATATTACTGGAAGCATGCACCAAGCAGTTACATGATCTAGTACAGTTGGTAATATTACTGGAAGCATGCACCAAGCAGTTACATGATCTAGTACAGTTGGTAATATTACTGGAAGCATGCACCAAGCAGTTACATGATCTAGTACAGTTGGTAATATTACTGGAAGCATGCACCAAGCAGTTACATGATCTAGTACAGTTGGTAATATTACTGGAAGCATGCACCAAGCAGTTACATGATCTAGTGCAGTTGGTAATGTTACTGGAAGCATGCACCAAGCAGTTACATGATCTAGTACAGTTGGTAGTATTACTGGAAGCATGCACCAAGCAGTTACATGATCTAGTACAGTTAGTAATATTACTGGAAGCATGCACCAAGCAGTTACATGATCTAGTACAGTTGGTAATGTTACTGGAAGCATGCACCAAGCAGTTACATGATCTAGTGCAGTTGGTAATATTACTGGAAGCATGCACCAAGCAGTTACATGATCTAGTACAGTTGGTAATATTACTGGAAGCATGCACCAAGCAGTTACATGATCTAGTACAGTTGGTAATATTACTGGAAGCATGCACCAAGCAGTTAAATGATCTAGTGCAGTTGGTAATTGTAAAGTTTCTTTCTTTCCCTTCTGTAAAGTGTCAATTTGTAAAGATGTGTACATAGTTGTTGAGATCAGGCATGCTCCAGTCTACCCAGCTGTAAATGGGTAACTCACCCTAGTCCTAAGTTAGGGAAGGCAAAGGCAGCTGTAAACAGTAGTTTCCCTCTAAGGCTCCAGGGGAAGCAGGCCTTAAACTTGGTCACTTCAACCGACGCAGGATGGTGTATGTATGGAGTAGAAGTGTAGACTGTGATTAACGCGAATGGTGTACTGTTCGTGTGCTGACCAATATAATCACTCATACACATGTGTCTTCAAGGCACCAATACAGACTGTTAGGATCTTTGTTTACACAATTTATTCAGACGTACACACTGGGACATACGAGTACATCATGGGTATGTTGACACATCGATTTGTAGGCATACATAGCAGATCTGAAGTCATGACACATTCATAAATAATGGGTAGTACATCAAAAGTTCAATGTCATGATACATTATGGCCGCATCCCCTATCTGACTAAACGCGTCAGTGAAGGCGGATCGGTAAACAACTAAAGTTGCTTGACGTCCATAGTTTGTAGTATATTATGAAACCACGAAAAGGGGGTTTCTATCAAGATTGAGATCTCCTTGTCACTGTCCGAGTAATAAGATACATGTCCCGTTCTTTGGACAGTGATACTAAAGTATGATGACAGGAATTTAACATGGCCGCCTTCCTGAGTTGTCGCTCACTCGCTCACAGGAGGATATATTTATAAGCCAAAGTTAATTTGCAATACATATGCATAATTTCATAAAGTTCCTCCATACAGATCTACAGTAATCCAGTTACCTCACGTAGACATAATTATAGTATGGAGCCCGTCATCTCCGTCGATACAAACTTGACCCTAGCGTTGCGAAGCACAAAATTCCAGCTAGGTCTAACCGACCTGAGATCATCAATAACAGGGACTGGCATTACATGGAGTCCGAATCATACATGGTACCGTACCTTAGGAGAGTCTCTAACACAAACTCTAGTAGAGGAACAATCTCCTATAGAAGGAAAACCACTTCATAAATCATTTTTCCTTAAGAATCTGCCAGCCCTAGAAAAGGCGTACCCGCCATTGTCACGGTACATCGGAACTCCTCACGACTTGTCAAGACAACTCCTACTTCCGCTACAGCGGTGTAACAAGAATCTAGTCCCGCCTACCCATCCAAAATATACAATATAGGACTGATTCTACTTGTACTAATAATATGTAATACATATGAATTCAGGCCAAAAACATAATAAGCAAATTAATCTATTTTCTGGCCCTTAAAAATAGGTACAGGCATGAGAGCAAAATCCATGCGCCGGATCAATATCCAGAACGATTACTCCTATAATCAAAAGTGTGAATCGAACATGGATTCTCTCGCTTTTACCATAGACAGCATTTTCATACACAAATGAATGAATGTCTATATTTTCCCCATATTAAATAGCCATATCGATTTTTGTAATATGTGCGTCAAAATATGCACGTAACAGATTACCACACCCCTCGGGAAAAAAATGGTACTTTTTTTTTTTTAAATACATCTAGGAGCAACATACAATAGGCTCACAACGCACCAATAACAATGCGCAGATGATAAGCATAAGTTTTTTGACCTTAGAGAAGGTACTTCTCTAAGTATTAATATTTCCAGAGAGGTGTCACCAACGCATACTACAATATTAGCAATGACACAATTCCACATTAGTTTATACATAAATTTCATCTAAGATATCTTAACATCATGATCATCAAAGGCGAAAAACATTGAAAGATCAGCGGTGAATAAATATCAATGAACCGCTAAGTAGTGTTACAATCAATATATGATATATTACATATGTGTACACATTTCAACATAGAAACAACTGTATCAAAGTTGTATAACAGTTATGAATCATGTGGGCATCTAGACAAAATATCTGCCATTACATTTTCTGACCCACGGATAGCTCGCACCGAAAAATGAAATGGCTGTAGAGCAATCGCGTATCGCGTTGATCTCGCGCTCTTCAGATTTTTACTCTGAATAGCCGTAAGAGCTTTCTGGTCAGTTTCCACAATGAAATGCGCGCCCAGAAGAAATCTTTGCAGTTTAAGGATTGACCAAACCATAGCCAATAATTCACGGTCTAGGACCGAGTAATTCTTCTCTGCGGCATTTAATTTCCGAGAAATATACATCACAGGATGCAGAGTTCCAGAGTACTCTTGCATTAGTGCTGCTCCAATCCCGGTGGATGAAGCGTCACTACGAAGAATAAATGTATTATCCTTAGAAGGCAATACTAGGATAGGTGAAGTAGAAAACATAGTTTTAACCTTATCCAAAGAGGATTGACATTCTTGAGTCCAATGGACTACATTAGGAGACCCTTTCTTTAGCAAGGAAGAAAGAGGTGACATAATGGAGGACAGATTCGGAATGAATCGTCCATAAAATTGTATTAGACCTAAGAGACTTCGCACTTGCTTTTTAGTCTTAGGAATAGAAATGTTAAGTATCTTACTTGTATTATGGTCTTCTGTTTTTAGGAACCCATGACCAACACGGTGTCCTAAGAAAGATATTTCGCTAAAACCAATACATGCTTTCGATGGTTTCGCTGTCAGGTTATGCTCGCGTAAGATAGACAATAGTTCATTTATCCCATTATAGTGATCGTTCCAAGTATCACTGAAAAGACAGATGTCATCAAGATACGCAATGACATCTGAGCGATGAGATAGGATTCGACGCATCATGCGTACAAATGTTGCAGGGGCGTTCATAAGACCGAAAGGCATGAAATTCCATTGGAATAGACCCCTAGGCGTCGAAAAAGCAGTAAACGGTTTGGCGTGTTCGGATAGTGGAACTTGCCAATATCCCTTAGACAAATCGAGTTTAGTAAAGAAATGAGAATTCGATAGTCTCGTAAGTAGCTCTTCTAATAAAGGCATAGGTTCAGCATCAAATTTAGTCACTTGATTCCATTTGCGATAATCCACGCAAAGACGTATGTTATTGTCTTTTTTTCGTACAATAACCATCGGCGAAGAATATGCTGATGTGGATGGTTCAATAATTTTTAACTCTATCACCTCATCTAACTCTTTCTCTACCTGTGCTTGAAAATGTATCGGGATAGGATACGGTCTGACTCTTATAGGACTATGGTCAGTAAGAATAATGTCATGTTGAATGACATCAGTTTGACCAGGAATGTCAGTAAGGACATCCTGAAATTGTTCTAACATAGTAGAAACTTGTTTCTGCTCTCCTGGAGATAATTCTGGAGAAATTGCAACATCTTTCCATGATTCATTAGAGTGAAGAGGAATCATTGGAAAAGGTAAATTTACATCCGAGAAACTCGTTTCCTCATCCTGTATTACTGACAGAGATGAGTACTGTCCATGTTGGACTGGAAAATCGTCCGTTGCCTGGAAAACAGGTTGTAAATAATCAGGACGTTCATGGAATTCCGTGAGCATGTTGATGTGGAAGGTTTTACGCTTCCCGTCAATATCGACGATATAGTCAACATCGGAAACTTTTGATATTATATCGTACGGACCTTTCCAAGAAATAAGAAGTCTATTTTCCCTACAACATAGCAAGACGAATGCTTTGTCACCTGGACAAAGTTGTCGCAAACATCTCTTTTTATTGGCAAATTCCCTTGCCTTCTGTTTCGCAAATTCAGAAGAAGCAGTTGCCAATTTGCATGCTTCAATAATCTTGTGTCTAAGCGCGATGACATATTCATAAGAGGATTTTGTGTCATCGACAATATTATCAGCAGTTATAAGATCATGAAGTAAGGACATAGGACCTCGCGGTTTCGCGCCAAAGACAAGTTCAAATGGAGAAAATCCTGTATGTTCGTTGGCGACCTCTCTATATGCAAAGAGAGCCGCGGGTAAAACCCTATCCCAATCCTGAGGATGATCTTCTGTTATCTTACCTAGTAGGTTTTTCAGAGTTCTATTCAAACGTTCCACCATCCCATTGGACATAGGATGATAAATACTACTCAGCGATCTCTCTATCTTAAGAGTCGACATTACTTGAGACATGGTATCCGATATGAGTTGGGTACCATGGTCGGATAATATTTCTGCTGGAAACCCCAGACGAGAAAATATTAACCAAAGAGCATCTGCGACATCAGCAGTAGTTATGCTCTTTAGAGGAACAGCCTCCGGCCAACGTGTGCACATATCAACACACGTCAAAATAAATTGGTGTCCTCTAGCAGACTTTATGTTAAATGGACCAATGATGTCTATCGCCATTTTTTGAAATAGTCGAATGGGAATGTCTGCAGCCTGAATAGGTGCATCATGGCGTGGACCTCTGGATGAAATCTCTTGACATACTTTACAAGATCGATAATAGATTCGTATGTCCTTATTCACAGCAGGCCAAAAGAAAGATTGAAGAACTCTAGCCTTAGTACGGGAAAAACCCATATGTCCAGCACACTGCGAATCATGAGCGTGCTGTAAGATTTTAACTCTCATATTTTTAGGCACAAGGATTTGAGAATGAATGGACTTAGCGGAGTCTTGTACCATACGTACAAGTACGCCATTCCTCATCGTAATCCAAGATTTACGATTTGTATCCTTATTCGGATCACCTTTTGTTGCCAGAGTAAAGAATTTCTTTAGAGTAGGATCATCTTCCTGCTGTTTGATAAAGGAATCATGGGAAATCTCCAAGGGATCATCTTGGATCTGCGCATCATTATCTTCAGAATGTGAAGATTGTGGCATATTAAGAGCTTGAGCCCTAGTGATTACTGCATTAGCAGATTGCATATTAACATTTTCCCAATTAGAAATTTGCTGTGGAGTGCATTCTTTCACTCCATGAATGCGACCGATGATAAGATCAGCGATCGGATTCGGCAAGAGACATGCTTGCACCTCTCCTGTAAAGAAAGGCGTAGCAATATTGATAATGGCAGTGGAGTACTTCTCCAATGTCCACCAAATGTTACACATTTGACTATATTGCCTGTAGCTCGAGAAGGATTTACGAGTGATTGCCTCACTCCGATGGTAGTGCACCCCGAATCGAAAAGAATTGATACCGGAGTACCATCTATTAAGCCTCTATTGAAAACAAGAGCGCCCCTTCCATTATGCGCGATTGACGCAGGAAGAGCGGGAAGCGGGTGACCGCAGCTTAAAGTAGAAACTGTGGTTGGATCGAATAATGTTTTGCATTGCGAACACTGAGATGCTCTAGCAAAATCGAAAGCGGAATTTGCTACACTATTGGAGTCTTTTTTATCATTATTCTGATTATCGGTGTCGTGGAACTCCTGTTGTGCAGAGTTAGCCTGGTAATACGATTTACCATGTCTTTTGTGTTGTGATCTACCTCGGTTATGATTGTCTCTATAATTATTATTTCCTCTGTTATAACCCCTATTTGGGTTTGAATCATAATATTCATGATCATAATCATCACGCTCATTATACTGAGTATCCCTGTAATATTGGTTCTTTTCTCTCCATGAAGCACTTGGGTAGTTCCTATAGCTACTCCCCTTTCGAGAATGTCTAAAATTATGGGTACCCCTCGCGTGTCGAGGACTATCAGCCCGATTCCAGTTCTTCAAAGAAGAACTCTGATTTGAGTGGTTATCTTGGTTTTGATACTTATTCCAATTAACCTTTTTATCAAATTTATTTTTAGCTCCTTGGAATTTGTGTGAGTAATTCTGATTATATTCTGTTGCCGAAGCAACTGGCATACTCTCTTTAATGTTAGAGTTACTAAGAATCATGTCAGGGTGTGCCGTGGCATAATGGTCACAATATTCTTCCATTTGCTTTAATGTACTAGGTTTACGCTCATGTAAGAACTCTAGGAATGATTTATTTACAGAAGACATGACCTTGTCTCTTAGCAATAAATCCGTAAGACCATCAAATGTTTTCTCTGTTTTGGATAATTCAATCCATCGTGAAAGTGTAATTCGTGCTTTTGAGATGAATTCTGAGAATTCTACACCTACCTCAGGTCTCATTGTTTTAAACAAAAGACGATAACCTTCCTCAGACAGCTGATATCTCTTTATCAAAGCTGCCCTAACAGCATCATAATTATCCTTGTCGGCCTCTTCAACAAAATATAACTTACTCAGAGAGTCCCCTTTTAGATTTTCAGACAACTGATTCACATACTGTGATTTGTCAACATTATGAGCTCGACAAGCCCGTTCAAATCTAGAAAGCCAAAATGTTATGTCATCACTGGCAGAGTTGAACGCTGGTACCTTGACCTTGTACACAAAGGGTTTACCATTACCACCAGATGCCTGATTAACATTACTCATACATGTCAATTTTAATTTCTCTAATTCAAACTCATGTTCTCTTATTGCTTTTCTCTCTTCTGCCTCTCTATCTAATCTTTTCTGTTCTGCAGCAGCTTCTAATTTTTTCTGTTCAGCTGCAACTTCTAATTTTTTCTGTTCAGCTGCAACTTCTAATTTTTTCTGTTCAGCTGCAACTGTTTCTGCAACTTTAATTTTCTGTTCTGCATCAAATCTCCTTTCCTCCACTTGCATCTGCAATTTCTTTAGTTCAGCAGCAATATCAGCTTCTTTTTCTAATCTTTTTTCTTCAGCCAGAGCTTTTCTCTCTTCAGCAGCAGCTTCTCTTTCTAATCTTTTCTCTTCAGCCAGAGTTTTTTTCTCTTCAGCAGCAGCTTTTCTCTCCTCTGCAGCTAATGCTTTGTCATATTGAGCAACAGCCCATTGTTCTAAGTCTTTCCCAGTCTTCTCAAGGGATTTTCCTTGTGCAATAAAATAATCTAATGTAGACATCTTGTCTTCTTAAATCAGAAACCTGAAAAAGTAAATAAATTACCTTATTTCACTTTAATGGGAGACAAGTCTATACCATAGACTTAGTCTTAGTGAAAAACTTGTATGGTTTATAATAACCAAAGATAACTTGAGTACCTGTGGACAACAATAACTGTATCTCAAATACTGTGGGAGACAAGCCTTACAAAGGTCTTGTATACCTCAATGTAATCAAAGATCACTTGGGTACCTGTGGAAATTAATCATAAAGTACTGATCTGTACTATACTATCAGTGTATACCACTATAACTTCTATGTCATATGTCAACTAAAGACATTACAAAGGACAAACAAGAAAAGACAATATGAACACATTTGCAGAGATCAAATTAAATTAAATAGGAAAAATGAAAAAAATGATCACAGAAACCGTGATGATAACTGCAATAAGATAACAAGACAAATAACGCCACAGTGTATAAACATAAGGGTGTAAAAAACTGAAATGAAAGGAAAGATGAGACCTACAATTATACAAACAAATTAAACAAAAATAAAGAACAGAAAAAATGTTACAAATACAAATATGAAACAGTCATCACAACTAACCAAATATTTGCAAACTATGTTGCATGCAAATTTCAATTAAGAAATTGCTCCCTATAGAACGCCAGAACAAGACCAATATCACTCGGTATTTCCTGTTCTAGTCACCTCCCATCCAGGCCCGCAAAGACATAACAATCACACATATAAACAGATAATATATAAACATAAATATATATAAATCATCAATGTGTGTATCATATCATGCAATGTGTTGACGTTGCAATGTATAGTACTGTATGCTCAGTTTTAATCAATTAGACTACCACTTTATTGAGTAATAGATTTGCATTCTAACTATTACACTGTCCAATTTTTTTGAGCACATTAGAAGATCCACCGATGAAATTTGCACATTCTGTTCAACATTGCTCTACTATTACACCAGGATAAACAATCACTGGTTTAGAACACTGACTGTACCAAATGTCAACAAGTGCTGACCCAGATATTGCTACACTTGTCAGAACAGGTCAAGCTGACATTGATTGTATAGCTGTCCTACTGGTGTTGATGTGGTCAAACAAATGTTCTTGTAACTGTAAAATGTGATTCTCAACACAAGACTGCGTAGGCTGGACCCAGGGATCTGGCTCACCATTGTAAAGTTTCTTTCTTTCCCTTCTGTAAAGTGTCAATCTGTAAAGATGTGTACATAGTTGTTGAGATCAGGCATGCTCCAGTCTACCCAGCTGTAAATGGGTAACTCACCCTAGTCCTAAGTTAGGGAAGGCAAAGGCAGCTGTAAACAGTAGTTTCCCTCTAAGGCTCCAGGGGAAGCAGGCCTTAAACTTGGTCACTTCAACCGACGCAGGATGGTGTATGTATGGAGTAGAAGTGTAGACTGTGATTAACGCGAATGGTGTACTGTTCGTGTGCTGACCAATATAATCACTCATACACATGTGTCTACAAGGCACCAATACAGACTGTTAGGATCTTTGTTTACACAATTTATTCAGACGTACACACTGGGACATACGAGTACATCATGGGTATGTTGACACATCGATTTGTAGGCATACATAGCAGATCTGAAGTCATGACACATTCATAAATAATGGGTAGTACATCAAAAGTTCAATGTCATGATACATTATGGCCGCATCCCCCTATCTGACTAAACGCGTCAGTGAAGGCGGATCGGTAAACAACTAAAGTTGCTTGACGTCCATAGTTTGTAGTATATTATGAAACCACGAAAAGGGGGTTTCTATCAAGATTGAGATCTCCTTGTCACTGTCCGAGTAATAAGATACATGCCCCGTTCTTTGGACAGTGATACTAAAGTATGATGACAGGAATTTAACATGGCCGCCTTCCTGAGTTGTCGCTCACTCGCTCACAGGAGGATATATATTTATAAGCCAAAGTTAATTTGCAATACATATGCATAATTTCATAAAGTTCCTCCATACAGATCTACAGTAATCCAGTTACCTCACGTAGACATAATTACAGTATGGAGCCAGTCATCTCCGTCGATACAAACTTGACCCTAGCGTTGCGAAGCACAAAATTCCAGCTAGGTCTAACCGACCTGAGATCATCAATAACAGGGACTGGCATTACATGGAGTCCGAATCATACATGGTACCGTACCTTAGGAGAGTCTCTAACACAAACTCTAGTAGAGGAACAATCTCCTATAGAAGGAAAACCACTTCATAAATCATTTTTCCTTAAGAATCTGCCAGCCCTAGAAAAGGCGTACCCGCCATTGTCACGGTACATCGGAACTCCTCACGACTTGTCAAGACAACTCCTACTTCCGCTACAGCGGTGTAACAAGAATCTAGTCCCGCCTACCCATCCAAAATATACAATATAGGACTGATTCTACTTGTACTAATAATATGTAATACATATGAATTCAGGCCATAAACATAATAAGCAAATTAATCTATTTTCTGGCCCTAAAAAATAGGTACAGGAATGAGAGCAAAATCCATGCGCCGGATCAATATCCAGAACGATTACTCCTATAATCAAAAGTGTGAATCGAACATGGATTCTCTCGCTTTTACCATAGACAGCATTTTCATACACAAATGAATGAATATCTATATTTTTCCCATATTAAATAGCCATATCGATTTTTGTAATATGTGCGTCAAAATATGCACGTAACAGTAATATTACTGGAAGCATGCACCAAGCAGTTACATGACCTAGTACAGTTGGTAATATTACTGGAAGCATGCACCAAGCAGTTACATGATCTAGTACAGTTGGTAATATTACTGGAAGCATGCACCAAGCTGTTACATGATCTAGTACAGTTGGTAATATTACTGGAAGCATGCACCAAGAAGTTACATGATCTAGTACAGTTGGTAATATTACTGGAAGCAAGCACCAAGCAGTTACATGATCTAGTACAGTTGGTAATATTACTGGAAGCATGCACCAAGCAGTTACATGATCTAGTACAGTTGGTAATATTACTGGAAGCATGCACCAAGCAGTTACATGATCTATTGCAGTTGGTAATATTACTGGAAGTATGCTTCAAGCAGTTACATGATCTAGTACAGTTGGAAATATTACTGGAAGCATGCACCAAGCAGTAACATGATCTAGTACAGTTGGTAATATTACTGGAAGCATGCACCAAGAAGTTACATGATCTAGTACAGTTGGTAATATTACTGGAAGCATGCACCAAGCAGTTACATGATCTAGTACAGTTGGTAATATTACTGGAAGCATGCACCAAGCAGTTACATGATCTTGTACAGTTGGTAATATTACTGGAAGCATGCACCAAGCAGTTACATGATCTAGTACAGTTGGTAATATTACTGGAAGCATGCACCAAGCAGTTACATGATCTAGTACAGTTGGTAATATTACTGGAAGCATGCACCAAGCAGTTACATGATCTAGTACAGTTGGTAATATTACTGGAAGCATGCACCAAGCAGTTACATGATCTAGTACAGTTGGTAATATTACTGGAAGCATGCACCAAGCAGTTACATGATCTAGTACAGTTGGTAATATTACTGGAAGAATGCACCAAGCAGTTACATGATCTAGTACAGTTGGTAATATTACTGGAAGCATGCACCAAGCAGTTACATGATCGAGTACAGTTGGAAATGTTACTGGAAGCGAGCACCAAGCAGTTACATGATCTAGTACAGTTGGTAATATTACTGGAAGCATGCACCAAGCAGTTACATGATCTAGTACAGTTGGTAATATTACAGGAAGCATGCACCAAGCAGTTACATGATCTAGTACAGTTGGTAATGTGATGGGGCCGAAAGGGAGACGCCCGCCCCCTACCTGTTTTTGGGCAGATTTATCGCCCATGTATTTTAGAAGTGCGCGAAGCATGCTGAGATGTAAGTTCTTCAAGATTGATGAAGTAGAAGATATGTTATTCGGCCACAATAAAGCCTACATATAGTTGTGGTGTAGAATTGTGTTATTTGATAATAGCTGTAGGTTTTATTTGTGTTTTCGCTATTCCTAAGCGATAATCGCGTGTGATATTTAAGTAGCCAAGATTAATACGCCCAGCGCGCAGATAAGTGAGTGATTAGCCTAGTGCCTATAAAAAGAAATAGCGATCGGCAAAAGGCCGATTTGAAGATTCAGCCCACACGAGAGAGCAAACGACGAAGCGCGCTGTGTACCCACACAGAAGAACACAAAGACATGACATGTGAGTTAATTTAAATTAGCTTTAGTATTCTGTAGTTTTATTATTAGTATTCAGCGTGTCTGTTCTAATGTTTAAATGAAAAAGTGAATGTGTTTCCAGGACCTGATAATTTAGTCTTAAAATATAATTGAGTGGAGATAATGTGTGGATATATTTCACTAGTGTTAAGACCAAATCACGTATGTAAGAGTTTAGTATCAAGTATTTCATCCATCAGACCGGGCAAATTTAGTAGGAGAGTGTTTTATACATGAAACTGGACAGAGAAGCATCTATTACTTGAATTTAGATGATATTGGCTTGTTAGCAAAATATCAAGATAGCACCACGTGGTCATGAAAGGCGGCGCGTCACCACGCGTGTGTATAAAGAAAACGCCAGTTTTATATTGTGTGAATTGAGACGGGGGTGGGAAGCGGATTAAGATAATTTTCCCCAGTAAAGGAAAGAGATAGCTTTCGTGTTAATGCCAGTTTTGTTAAAGTCAAGAGTAATTATTTTATTTTCTTTAGGCCTAATGTAAAAGTAATTGAGTGTATTTCACGATTATTTATAATTCTACTGTATATATTTAATGAGTTACTGTGAGGTGAGAATAGTCATTTAGATTTCTGGAGAGCGCGAGGCCACTCCTTGGGCGTAAAGCGCATTTGAAACATAAATGTTGCTGTTTGCTCCTTGCGGAGCAGGGCGACACCAGTGCGGCTGAATCCTACAGAAGCCTGCATGAAGCATTTATATGCTATGGCAGTGAGTTGTTTCGGTAACGATGTGTTTCAGGTGATGAGATTCCCAGGCGCACCAGTCGTCACATACGACATGCTTCAGAATGCAGTAACGAATATTGAGATAGATCAGTTACGAGGTAGTAGCTTATTCTCATTACTGAGAGTATTTGTTGTACATGTAGTTGAAGAATATTATTTTATGTCCATTTTATGATTATTTAATTATGGTTATGTGAGGAATGGTTGTGAGAGCACGTGGGCTCACTTCAAGGTATATATTTCTCTTCTCCGCTCCTGAGGGAGCATGGGGCCAACAGTGTGGTTTGCCTTCATATTAAGCATGCAGATGCTCGGTCAGTAGTGTTTCGGTAGCAATCTGTGTTACATGGTGAGATTGCCAGCCCCACGCACAACACCTTACTAGTCTCATTGGACGACATGCGAGTGTGTGTGTGTGTGTGTGATAGCCGAGGGTGTGCTCTTGCAGTAGTGGTTTCCGTAGCAACCTGTGTTACATGGTGAGGTTGCCAGCCTCATGCACAACACCATACTAGTCTCATTGGACGACATGCATGAGTGTGTGTGATAGCTGAGTGTGTGCTCTTGCAGTAGTGGTTTCTGTAGCAACCGATGTTACATGGTGAGATTGCCAGCCCCATGCACAACACCTTACTAGTCGCATTGGATGACACGCATGAGTGCGTGCGTGTGTGATAGTTGCGGGTGTCAGGTGGCGTGGAAGGATGAGTGTATCATTATTTAACTATGATTTTAACCAGCCGTTGCTTTCTTTGCGTTTTCAGAGTAGCAATCGGGCACATGCTGGGTGTTTTGTTTTGTTTTGTTTTGTTGGGTTTTGTTATGTTCGCTAGTTTATTTATTTAATGTTTGCTTTGTCACTGAATGGGCTGTAAAAATAAATATAGCCCCTGCCTCTAGAATCAAGAGTTTTATTGTTGTTCGGGTCGGTGCGAGTGTGACAAGAGAGTGATATCACAATCACAACATAATCATCATCATCATCTCGCCCACCCTATCACAGTAATATAACTGGAAGCATGCACCAAGCAGTTACATGATCTAGTACAGTTGGTAATATTACTGGAAGCATGCACCAAGCAGTGACATGATCTAGTACAGTTGGTAATATTACTGGAAGCAAGCACCAAGCAGTTACATGATCTAGTACAGTTGGTAATATTACTGGAAGCATGCACCAAGCAGTTACATGATCTAGTACAGTTGGTAATATTACTGGAAGCATGCACCAAGCAGTTACATGATCTAGTACAGTTGGTAATGTTACTGGAAGCATGCACCAAGCAGTTACATGATCTAGTACAGTTGGTAATGTTACTGGAAGCATGCACCAAGCAGTTACATGATCTAGTGCAGTTGGTAATATTACTGGAAGCATGCACCAAGCAGTTACATGATCTAGTACAGTTGGTAATATTACTGGAAGCATGCACCAAGCAGTTACATGATCTAGTACAGTTGGTAATATTACTGGAAGCATGCACCAAGCAGTTACATGATCTAGTGCAGTTGGTAATATTACTTGAAGCATGCACCAAGCAGTTACATGATCTAGTACAGTTGGTAATATTACTGGAAGCATGCACCAAGCAGTTACATGATCTAGTACAGTTGGTAATATTACTGGAAGCATGCACCAAGCAGTTACATGATCTAGTACAGTTGGTAATATTACTGGAAGCATGCACCAAGCAGTTACATGATCTAGTGCAGTTGGTAATATTACTGGAAGCATGCACCAAGCAGTTACATGATCTAGTACAGTTGGTAATATTACTGGAAGCATGCACCAAGCAGTTACATGATCTAGTACAGTTGGTAATATTACTGGAAGCATGCACCAAGCAGTTACATGATCTAGTACAGTTGGTAATATTACTGGAATCATGCACCGAGCAGTTACATGATCTAGTACAGTTGGTAATATTACTGGAAGCATGCACCAAGCAGTTACATGATCTAGTACAGTTGGTAATATTACTGGAAGCATGCACCAAGCAGTTACATGATCTAGTACAGTTGGTAATATTACTGGAATCATGCACCAAGCAGTTACATGATCTAGTACAGTTGGTAATATTACTGGAAGCATGCACCAAGCAGTTACATGATCTAGTACAGTTGGTAATATTACTGGAAGCATGCACCAAGCAGTTACATGATCTAGTACAGTTGGTAATATTACTGGAAGCATGCACCAAGCAGTTACATGATCTAGTACAGTTGGTAATATTACTGGAAGCATGCACCAAGCAGTTACATGATCTAGTACAGTTGGTAATATTACTGGAATCATGCACCAAGCAGTTACATGATCTAGTACAGTTGGTAATATTACTGGAATCATGCACCAAGCAGTTACATGATCTAGTACAGTTGGTAATATTACTGGAAGCATGCACCAAGCAGTTACATGATCTAGTACAGTTGGTAATATTACTGGAATCATGCACCAAGCAGTTACATGATCTAGTACAGTTGGTAATATTACTGGAAGCATGCACCAAGCAGTTACATGATCTAGTACAGTTGGTAATATTACTGGAAGCATGCACCAAGCAGTTACATGATCTAGTACAGTTGGTTATATTACTGGAAACATGCACCAAGCAGTTACATGATCTAGTACAGTTGGTAATATTACTGGAAGCATGCACCAAGCAGTTACATGATCTAGTACAGTTGGTAATATTACTGGAAGCATGCACCAAGCAGTTACATGATCTAGTACAGTTGGTAATATTACTGGAAGCATGCACCAAGCAGTTACATGATCTAGTACAGTTGGTAATATTACTGGAAGCATGCACCAAGCAGTTACATGATCTAGTACAGTTGGTAATATTACTGGAAGCATGCACCAAGCAGTTACATGATCTAGTACAGTTGGGAATATTACTGGAAGCATGCACCAAGCAGTTACATGATCTAGTACAGTTGGTAATATTACTGGAAGCATGCACCAAGCAGTTACATGATCTAGTACAGTTGGTAATATTACTGGAAGCATGCACCAAGCAGTTACATGATCTAAAGCAGTTGGTAATATTACTGGAAGCATGCACCAAGCAGTTACATGATCTAGTGCAGTTGGTAATATTACTGGAAGCATGCACCAAGCAGTTACATGATCTAGTGCAGTTGGTAATATTACTGGAAGCATGCACCAAGCAGTTACATGATCTATTACAGTTGGTAATATTACTGGACGCATGCACCAAGCAGTTACATGATCTAGTACAGTTGGTAATATTACTGGAAGCATGCACCAAGCAGTTACATGATCTAGTACAGTTGGTAATATTACTGGAAGCATGCACCAAGCAGTTACATGATCTAGTACAGTTGGTAATGTTACTGGAAGCATGCACCAAGCAGTTACATGATCTAGTACAGTTGGTAATATTACTGGAAGCATGCACCAAGCAGTTACATGATCTAGTACAGTTGGTAATATTACTGGAAGCATGCACCAAGCAGTTACATGATCTAGTACAGTTGGTAATATTACTGGAAGCATGCACCAAGCAGTTACATGATCTAGTGCAGTTGGTAATATTACTGGAAGCATGCACCAAGCAGTTACATGATCTAGTACAGTTGGTAATAATACTGGAAGCATGCACCAAGCAGTTACATGGTCTAGTACAGTTGGTAATATTACTGGAAGCATGCACCAAGCAGTTACATGATCTAGTACAGTTGGTAATATTACTGGAAGCATGCACCAAGCAGTTACATGATCTAGTACAGTTGGTAATATTACTGGAAGCATGCACCAAGCAGTTACATGATCTAGTGCAGTTGGTAATATTACTGGAAGCATGCACCAAGCAGCTACATGATCTAGTGCAGTTGGTAATATTACTGGAAGCATGCACCAAGCAGTTACATGATCTAGTGCAGTTGGTAATATTACTGGAAGCATGCACCAAGCAGTTAAATGATCTAGTACAGTTGGTAATATTACTGGAAGCATGCACCAAGCAGTTACATTATCTAGTACAGTTTGGCAATATTACTGGAAGCATGCACCAAGCAGTTACATGATCTAGTACAGTTGGTAATATTACTGGAAGCATGCACCAAGCAGTTACATGATCTAGTACAGTTGGTAATATTACTGGAAGCATGCACCAAGCAGTTACATGATCTAGTACAGTTGGTAATATTACTGGAAGCATGCACCAAGCAGTTAAATGATCTAGTACAGTTGGTAATATTACTGGAAGCATGCACCAAGCAGCTACATGATCTAGTGCAGTTGGTAATATTACTGGAAGCATGCACCAAGCAGTTACATGATCTAGTGCAGTTGGTAATATTACTGGAAGCATGCACCAAGCAGTTAAATGATCTAGTACAGTTGGTAATATTACTGGAAGCATGCACCAAGCAGTTACATGATCTAGTACAGTTGGTAATATTACTGGAAGCATGCACCAAGCAGTTACATGATCTAGTACAGTTGGTAATATTACTGGAAGCATGCACCAAGCAGTTACATGATCTAGTACAGTTGGTAATATTACTGGAAGCATGCACCAAGCAGTTAAATGATCTAGTACAGGTTGTAATATTTCTGGAAGCATGCACCAAGCAGGTACGTGATCTAGGAGAGTTGGTAATATTACTGGAAGAATTCTCCAAGCAGTTAAATGATCTAGTACAGTTGGTAATATTACTGGAAGCATGCACCAAGCAGTTACATGATCTAGTACAGTTGGTAATATTACTGGAAGCATGCACCAAGCAGTTACATGATCTAGTACAGTTGGTAATATTACTGGAAGCATGCACCAAGCAGTTACATGATCTAGTACAGTTGGTAATATTACTGGAAGCATGCACCAAGCAGTTACATGATCTAGTACTGTTGGTAATATTACTGGAAGCATGCACCAAGCAGTTACATGATCTAGTGCAGTTGGTAATTGTTAAGTCATATTTTGAGTTAGAGTTAAGTGTTAAGGATTTTTATGTACGGGTCTGATGTTTGCTAGTAAGCAGTTTAAAGTAATGAGTAGATTTTTTTATTTGGGTACTTTGTGTACGATAATTTTTGAACATAGCTCACTGAAGCTCATGTGTTAGTTTTAAAAAAATAAAGAAACTGTTCGAATGCTCTTAGTAGTACGAGTAGTTTGGGGAGAGATACGGATGAGCTGACCTCAGATGTTAAGCAAGTGAGTTCGCGCACGAGCGACTTCACTGAACTGTACTGAGAAACGATTATCTCAGGCATTAGGGTGTATCTGACAGAGCTTCGAGACGGGTGGTTTTCGTCTCGGTAGTGTGATCAGAATATATTATTGTAGGGAAGAGTTTCTTTCCCAATTTACGGATATTTTCCAATATATTTTTCAAATGCCATGGTTTACGTTGGCTCATGTTATATGATAAGAATTGCGATGTATGCAATCTTTTTCCCTCTGATGGATGTTTGTTCCTATGGATATTAGCTACTATGTTCTGCAACCTATTTACCATGGATTTTTGAGATGTACTTACACGATTTATGATTCTAATACGGTACTGAGCGTTGCTGTGTATGCAACCAATTTCTGGATATGTGTAGTAACCCGTGACAGTGTGCTGTTCCTGATGTCTACGTTACTGTGACAATAAACTGTATATTGTGAGTTGGAAACCATTGGTCTTACCCGTTGGTCTATTGCTAACTATCGTTACTGTGGTGTGGATGATTGCAACATAAACAAACTTAAAGTACCCATGACATTCGCCTACATTTATACACATTTACACACCTGTCGGCCACCTGTAAGCCCGACCAAGGCTGATCGTATTTATCAGCGAATGTATTAACTTTGTCTAACCGTGCCACCCTTACTCACGGAAGAATCTACACAGTAACATAAGTGATGGCCTGTGTGGCCTGTTATAGAGAACATATATATTAACATAAGTGTCTACTGATCCTGTCTACAAAGAAACACACATCGCAACAGTAATATTACTGGAAGCATGCACCAAGCAGTTACATGCTCTAGTACAGTTGGTAATATTACTGGAAGCATGCACCAAGCAGTTACATGATCTAGTACAGTTGGTAATATTACTGGAAGCATGCACCAAGCAGTTACATGATCTAGTACAGTTGGTAATATTACTGGAAGCATGCACCAAGCAGTTACATGATCTAGTGCAGTTGGTAATATTACTGGAAGCATGCACCAAGCAGTTACATGATCTAGTACAGTTGGTAATATTACTGGAAGCATGCACCAAGCAGTTACATGATCTAGCATCTGTGGTTTGCTGTAATAGTTTGTTTTCTATGATGAGGTTGCCACCCCCCTCCCCCCTCCCCCCATACAACCTGATCCTGGTCACCATTTTACAACTTGCCTGAGGATGCAGTGGCGCTATTCTCTCTGTCCATTCAATTAACCCCGGGGGGGGGGGGGGAACTTACATGGGACATATTTCTCTACACACACACGCATATAAATATATATAAAACTGAACATGAGTGCGACTTTTTTGGAAAAATGGCCATAATAAGATTATTTGATATTGAGAGAAACTAAAGTCACTGAAGGAAAAAACGAACTGTAGATCTGCAATGTCATCTCTCAAATAGTTTTCGTGGTGTTACGGGTATAATTTTTTAAATATCTACAGACTACGTCTTATGTTCTCATTTTCTCACAATTTTACTCAAACTGCAAAAGGGGGGGGTGGGGGGGGGGGGTGGGGGGGGGGTGGGGGGGGGGGGGGGGGGGGGGGGGGGGGGGGGGGGGCGGGGGTGCGGAGGAGAAATGTCCGAATATCCAGATCACAGACTCGGACAAACCACATCTTGTCTCTGCACTACGTGATGTTTTTATTCTTCATTGGCACGGCAATTAACATCGAGGTCAGAGGTCAGCTCAAGCTCATGGGAAGTTCTTGCCAGGAACGTCTTCTGAATGCTTGTGCAGAAATTTTTCGACAACTGCGGCAAATTCAAACCAGTCCAGGCAATTTTCAAATTAATATTTTCATTTCCCACAGTTGTTATTTCTTAGTGTGTGTCCACGCCATCGCCAGCACCTTGTGCTTACGTCATGTTACATTGGTCTGATTATTTCCATCAGTTCCATATTGGTGATCATGTCATACATGTTCAATTCTTCTATTCTAAGGAAGCACCCGTTTATGAAAGTCTGCACGATCTTGGTTGCCGTTTGTGTTGTCCATGTTTCAGAGCCATACAATAGGACTGACGACATCTGATTTGAAGATTCTTATTTTTATGTTGGACGTGATTTCCGTAATTTACTTTAAATTTTATTTTTGTCCGTTGCTCGCGAACTTGAAACTTCTTTCTCAGCATTTCTTACTTTTCATCCTTGATATCCTTGAAGATATGGATGCTTTATCTAATTAAACTATTTTGTTATAATTTGATAATAGCATGCAATGTGTAATAGGTTTGGCGAGATAAACATCAAGATATTTTACTTTTACTCGCAGAACAAATTATGCCAATGGTTCTCAACCCCTGTGACCGAGATACCCCGTGGAGGGTCGACCGGCTCCTCAGGTACCCTTAAGATTATTTATGCAGAGAACTTTAAGAACAAACATTTTCTCAGGAATTTCTCTTCTCTTGGTATAAATTTTTCTTTCTTTCTGTTGCTTAAAATATATCCATGATTAGATAGTGGGAAAAAAAAAAATAAAACTAGTTTCACACAAAAACCACTACGGCGTCCCAGCGAGAAATCACATCACACAACGTTTCCGTGATTCCACTCCGCTATTACAAAGCGCGCTTCAGACTGAACCAGATGAAAGCACCAAGAGACAAGTTGTTTTCTTCACAGTCGCACTGCCAGTAGTTGCAACGCTGAGAATCCAGAACAATGCAGATTTGGATGACCTAAGAGTAGTGCTTCACAAACTATGTCAATGATTCAAAAGTGTTGTGATTCTATGGATCCAATCTCTTTATAGTATCCCCGACAATAAAGAGGCTGACAGATTGGCAAAGGAAGGTGGAAATCTACCTCAGCCTGATGCTAGAATAACTTTCGAGGAGGCAAAGAGTTTTATCAAAACTGGATACAGAAACAAATGGGATACAGAGCGTCCATGTCACACTCGGAATGATGCATATTACCAGCTCAGCAGAAGGGAGCAAGTGATAATCTTCAGACTTTACACGGGCCACAGCTGATTGCGATGTCATCTATTCAATTAGCTAAAGATAGGAACTACCGATGAGTGTGACTGTGGCACTGATAAAATGACTGCTGAACATCTGCTTCAGAGATGCCCAACATATGAGGAACATAGAAAACACATATGGCTGTCACCAGTGACCATTTTCGGAAAAAAATCAGACTGAGATGCAAATAGCCTGAAGCTGACAACTGCTTTCTTTGAAAATATTTAAGTTAACGCCTAAGTCCCCGAAGTAAAGCGAAAGAGAGGCCGACCAAAAACAATTTGGCGGGGAACTGTGGAGGCCGAGATGCAAAGAATGAACCAGAGCTGGGGCACTGCACGAAGGATGGCCGCCGACCGAACAAAGTGGAAGCAGTTTGTTGCTGCCCTACAAGACGCCACCAGGCGTGATAGCCATTGACTGCTTTGACAGTGGGCGGCTAAGGATCAAAGAAGAAGAAGAACGCCTAAGAATGTTCGCAAAAGAAGATGAACCGGGACCTGCGCTGATACAGGTTCCACTGTTTGCCCAACCTAACGAAATGCGTAAAAATTTCAACGGAGAGAAAACACGCTCTGCAGTCGCCCCTGTCACAGTCGATATTTTGCCGTAAACCCCGGCTTCTACTAATTCCTCCCCAAATTCCCCCCTTTCCTCCTCATAACAATTGAATTATGAATACCGTAGATATGCAAGTTTCATTTAGAATCGAACAGATTTCGCAATTAGCTGATAGTATGTTACTAAAAACTGAACCCACAAAATCTGCTATTTTGTATGCAATGACCTAGTTACCTCCTCTTACTTTTCGAGATATCCCCTTATATCTCTCGATGTACCCACGCGAACCCCCGTTTGAGAACCACGGAATTAGTCTAACATATCCAGGCAAGTTTATTATTTCTGATTACCTTTGAAAAATTGTACGCCTTATTCCTTTCCGAGTCTGATTACACACAAGATGGAGAAAATTATGAAGCAATGTTACGAGAACAAAACAGGAAAGAAAGAAACAAAATTAACCCCTTTGTGTGGTCCCAGTGATCGAAGAAATTAACGATGAAAAAATGAGAAATACTGTAAAAGAAAAGAATTATGCCAATTATGAATCGATATTCACCGGGCTAAACTTAGACAAATTCAAACGGACGAACGTGTTGATTGAATGGATACAATGAGAGACAGGAGAGAAAAAAAAACCATACGTAATAAATGGAAGTTGCTGGAATGAGAAGGAGGCCCCCAATGAAGATGGATAGACAGCATAAAAATGGGGAGAATTGAAAAGAGGGAGACGGAGAGATGTTGACGACATACGGAAACAAAAAAAGATTTTTTTTGTTTTAGTTGGGCAAATAATTTGTAAGGCTTAGAGAGAAAAGAAGAACGGCTTTGAGAATATTAATATTAGTAATAGCAGTAATAATAATAATATAATCATCTTCATTATAATATTTGTTTGCGCTCCTTACAGAGCATAGAACCATCACTGTTGCTGGTGCCCTTGTGAAAGGCCTACACCAAACATTCACATGTTGTTGCTGCGGTGGTTGTTGTGGACATTTGTTTTAGAAGACAAGACTGCCAGCTCCATGTACAACAACGTATTAGTCGCCTTATACGACATGCCTGGGAGATCATCTGCCTTCTCCTTTATTTGTCCATTGTGACATTCAATCAATCAATTCCCTTTAGCTCCCCAAGGAGCATAGGCCTTCAACAAACACATGCCAAGTCTTCCTGTCCTGTGCCATCCGCTCAAGTTCTTTCCATGTTTTCCTCATCATTTTCACCTCTGTTTCCAGTTCTCTTCTCCATGTGTTTTTTGGTCTATCTCTGCCTCTCTTTCCATGTGGATTCCAGAACAAGGACCGCCTTGTAATGCTATCAAAAGGTTCCCTCAATGTGTGTCCTATCAATCGCCAGCGTCTTCTTCTCAACTCTTGTTCCACTGGCACTTGTCTGGTTCTTGTCATCAATTCCACATTTGTGACTTTGTCATACCATTTCAGTATGAAATGTCATACCTTCTATTCTATGCAAGCACCCGTTTATAAAAGTCTGTAGCTTTTTGGTTGTTGTTTTTGTTGTTTTCCATGTCTCAGAGCCATACAATAGGGCTGACTTCACATTTTAGTTGAAGATGTTGTGGCATTATGTACAGCTTTATTTCTGGTTGTGTATGTTATTTATAGCACAGTATTATTTTCCAGGACAGGAAGCCACTGATATGAAAACGGACATCCTGATCACTAAATAAGAAATTGGATTTTGGAATGTAAGAACTATGAACGAGACAGGAAGACTGAAACAGATTATACCGGAAATGAGAAACTACTGACTACTCCTGAAGGAAAGTGAAAGAAAGGATGGTCAAAAGCCACCTGGCGGAGAACAGCGGTGTCAGAGATGCTAAGCATAAAGCAGAGCTGGAACATCACCCGAAGGATGGCTGTCCATAGAAAACTGGAGACAGTTTGTTGCTGCCCTACAAGATGCCACCGGGCGTGATGGTAGCTGATAGCTTTCTCAGTCAGCGACCAAGGACCAAAGAAGAATATTGTTTTCCAGTAACTGAAGTGTTACCTCAGCCTGATATTAACATAACTTTTGATGAGGCAAAGAGTTTTATCAGAAGCTGGTACACAAACAAATGGGATATAGAACATCTAGGCCACCAAAATGTAGGGGAAAAAAAGATGTATAATACCACCTCAGCGGAAGGGACCAAGTGATATTCTTCGGACTCCGCACGAGCCACAACAGATTGGGATACCATCTGTTCAACAAGCTAAAGATAAGAACTACTGATGAGTGCAGCTGTGGTACTGATAAAATGACTGCTAAACATCTGCTTCAAAGATGCCCAACATATGAGGAACAAAGAAAGCACACATGGCCGTCACCAATAACATTCCTGGAAAAACTCCATGGAGGTACAAATAGCCTCCTGCTGACTACTGTTTTCTTGGAAAATATTCAAGTCTGAGAGTGTACAAAGAAGAAGAAGTGTTAGCTTAGTGAGAGCTAGTTCCATCAGATTAATTGCTTCTTTGCTTTTTCCATAATTTTTTACAGAATTATGTCAAACAGGTTGTCACAAAAACCGCCGCTAGAAGAGCATGTGACTGTTTGGTGCAAGCTTCCTGTATGGGGAGGATCAACTGTGGACCATGCTGCTAATGGCGATAATGTTATTGTTGGGAGTTTTTTTGTTTTTGCTTTATTGTGTTGCTAATTCTTATCTTTTTTTCTATTGTTAGCCGTATTATTTTCTTTTTATAAATTTATTATTATTTTACGTTACGGTTAAGTTTTAAAAAATATATATTTTCGTGTAGTTTGTTTCTTGTAGTTTAACATTTTTCTTAATTTTACAATGAATCAATGCTACCAAAAGCATTCTTATGTAGTGTGTCCAGTCGCTGAAGCATTCCTTCAACAAAGTTTCACACAATAAAGCTCAACTTTCTCTGCAGAATTCTCGATGTACTCATAATACCAAACAGAGTTGACCTCGGGGTCAAAGTTTGTCCAGAAACAAGGAATGGCCTCTGTCAGAATATCGTTGTTGGAGAAGTCCCGCTTACACTCATCAAGGTTTCTTTTGACAGGGATGCAAATGTATCCTATGACTCCTTGGACATTTCTTCCTTCTCAGCCATAAGTTCAGATTACTTGGGTGGTGGTGGTGCTGCTTTTTTTTTTTTTTGTTGCTTTGGGCTGCTGCTGCTTTTTCTCTTTCTTCTTGCTGTTTCCTCCAGCTCCAGTATCTCCATGGATCAAGTGGTACTTCTGTGAATCCAATGTTGCCATCTGTGCACACATATTTTTTTAATGACACGCCATGGATTTATTATGAATGTCTGAACGCGACTTTGATTTATTACGCATTCAAAAATAGCTTATAGTTGTTTACATCTAGAACAATAATTAACAAAAACAACAACACATACACACATACACAGTTTACATTAATACTTATAATTTCAAAACTGAAATCTAATGTAAATTCGTATTATATTTACCATAACTGAAATAAATTATTCCATGGAAAGGGAAAGTACACGACCTTCAGTAATTTTATAACTATTTTGTCCCAAAAACATTTTGTTTTTAAACTGGTTCACGTATGAAATTAGTACAACATAATGCTTATTAACGCATAATATAACCAGTAATCTAAATTATAATTAAATGTCATTGCATGGCTGACGAGTGGGGGAGTTTGAGGCTGCCCCACAAGGTGCCACCAGGCATGATGGGAACTGATTGATTTGCCTACTGTGATGAAGTAACGGTGTTGTTTTTTTACATCTGTGATCCTCGGGTTAAATTCTTTTAAATTCTTCTCGAAATGCCCCAGGGTCAACCACATTGCCTTAAACGAGATGAAGAAGATGGACGATACGGTAAAGCATGCTTGGCATGAACGTGTGCAAGGTTCACCTTAAAGGATAGACCTTCCACAAACTTATGCCATGTCTTCATGTCCTGTACCATCAGCTCAAGATCTTTCCATATATTCTTTACCCCCTTTTTTGTCGCCTGTATATAGTTCTCTTCTCCATGTCTTCTTTGGGCCGGTTATTATAAAAAAATAAAATAATGATAAATCATTAACATTTTAAAAGAATAAGAAAAATGAATAAAAAAATTTCCAACTAAAAAATAATTTGTTTGTAAGAATGGGATCGTTTTCCTCTAGCGTATGTCTATATTATTTCTTTAAAAAATAACAGCGCATCCGTACTTCTACATGAAGAAATATTTTTATTGTTGATCAGAATCGGCATCATTGCACTCCGATCAAACCCATAGGTGCTCAGTCTTCCTCAGCAAAGCTCGAAGGGTATGAATGCTAATTGCTCCTGTTGCATGCTGGTTGTATGCACATCGGATGCATCCTCTCATACGTCCATCTCTGATGGTCTTACGTTTGATGCCAAACTCCAGCAATCTTAACCTTGATGTTCATCGATTGCAGTGTCATTCTATAATAGGCGATCATTTGTTGCCCTCAGTAAATCTCCCGTATCCACATCCAATGCACCTTCTGTGGGTTCTTTTGAAGCTAGTCTGTCAGTTCTCTCATTGCAGCGTACACCTGCATTACCATGACAGAAAAAATTAAAAAGAATTACGTACCGACAAATCATTAGGAACATAAATGAATTACACTCTGTGCGTGGGTCTGTGTTTGATGTGTATGTGTGTGAGTGCATATGTGTGTGTGTGTGTGCAAAATGCTACATTAAACATTACTTGCGGAAATAACAGTGTGATCCAACTCAACAGCATGAAATTGAGTCTTGTAAATGTATATGCATTACTATGTGGGTGGGGGTGGAATTGGGCAGCCATCATGAGATCTCGCACTACCTTGAAAAATCTCTAGGGCCGGCTATGGACCACTGTCACATAATTTTGTTCGCTTTCTTTTCCTCTCCGGCAGTATTAGGTATTTTCGGGTCAATGTTTACACTTTTTCCATTCATACGTGTCATGTTTACTTGCCTATCCCCGCGGAGATGAGTTACATGTAAACCCAGATTGGCAATAAGTCATTTTCGAGTAATGGCGCCCAGTGTTTGTTTGCATAGGGAGTGCCGGTCAATTATCGATCTAGTGGCACATTACAGACACGCCAGAAGACACCTCCGTACAAGCTTGTTATAAGCAAGATAAATGTAAGAAGATTTAGTGGTAATAATTACCGCGAATTGACGGAAATACCAACTCCATATACGGAGAGTGACCGTTTGAATTTTACAAACGCATGTGTGACGGTATTGCATCCCCTGCTTTGCAGTAGTGGTCCAACAGTGGCCAAAACTCAAGAGTATCTAATATGGGCTTCAAAGGTATCTACCTTCGCACAAGATTACTCTTGGCAGAGATGTAGATAGAAGGGTAATGACACGTCTATTACAAAGGGAGTCTTCACAAGATATTCAGATAAGTGAAAACAATTCTGCTTTGGCTGAGCACGTTAATTCTAGAATCTGCTGACAACTTTTGTGAAGGAATTAAGCATTTATTGATTTCAGCTCGTTCAAACCCTTACTCCTGATTTACTCAGTGGAATTCTTATTATTCTGGTAGAAGAAAAGTTTCATCATTGATTTACAGTAGAGATGATGTGGAAAAGTTCACTTTGGCAGCGAATATTTTTCACTTAGCTGCAAATAGTAGTTTCTCCTCTCGTTGATGGGTTCGCTCGTCGCTGGTCAAGGTTGTAGGGTGTAACTTTCATTAACTTTAAAATGAATATTTTCACATAGACATTTACACTGGTTTAAAGCTTGAAAACATACGTTAATTTTAAAGTGAATATGTTTATAGTGACATTAACACTGCTTTGAAACTGTAAGTATTTATACTAACAATGTACATCATTTCTTTCATCTCTCCCTCCCTGCTCCGTATAGAACTTGGGACTAATTTCTGCTTTTAGTTCTAATTAAGAAACTAACAATAAAGCAATCACCAGCCCGTGCAGTGGTGGTTCAGGAATCATCATTCTATACGCTGAGGTTGCCAGCCTCAAATGAATTGGACATACACAAGCGATTTTCACATATTAAAATTCACAAAGCAATATACATATATATGTTAGTTCACATGTTAGTAATGAAAATATAGAATGTAAAATGACAACTTACGCCAATCCTGACTCACAGACCTTTTGCTCAGAGGAATAAAAGAGACTTGAATCGGCCTCTTACACGCGTCTAGGGTGTCGTTAATTTAATAAGTTCCCTCTCTGACTTCGTGTGTGGTCCTTCAGTTTCCTCAGTCCTGGTTTCCTTATTTAAAATTAAAGAGATTTCCTGGGCTATGAAAGTCCGTCCAAAATTCTCAAATAAAATGTACTGTATGTTAAGAAGGAATTCTGAATTCTAGGCTTCACTCTAGCAAGGTCTGGTATCTTGGCAAGCGATCTTCACAGTGAAATAACACTGAAACGTGTCAGGTTATATTCCCTGTCTCCCACGCATCTGTTTGCTATGGAGTTAAATAAACTCTCCAATCATTTTTAAACAGGTGGGTTAGGGTGTAGTGCTTTCAAAATATTCCACGTGACATAAGTTCCATAAAGCAGAAGGTCACGTATTACCATATATGGCAATAAGATATACGATGCCTTGCGTACAGACTCGCGAATATGACGTTAACCTAAAATGACAACGTGTTCCAAAAGTAACAATTCGTTACTTTATCAGAAAGGAATCTCTTATCTGTGTCTGTCTATCAGTTGTCTCCCCGTATTCCAGGCTTTGGTGATGCGCGCACCCGTCTTATCAGTGATTAGGCAGATAGCACTGGGCGATGTACGTATTAATCTGCCACGGAGACGTGAATTCGCCACAGAGACGAATTGACGGAAACAGCAGCATCAACACTCCAGCAGTTTGGAAGCTAAGTGACATTTTTAGCAGGCCAACACAACATAACATATTGATCTATATTCCACAACTAAGCTTCCTAAAGCCGATTTAAATGACGTATCCCATTTTTTTAGTAATTACCAGATCATATTTTTTTACATTTGTTCCAAAGTAATTGATCATTAAATTTGTTATGTATTTTTTTTTGTTTTGTTTTTACAAACTCATAGTTGATTTAGTTATTACAGAGAGAAAGAAGTGCACACGGATGAATGTGCATCTTTAATTTATCTACATGTATATCTATAGATGGGGAGCCGCGCTGGTGAAATGGTTAACACTCTGCGCTGGCGATCGAGTGATCCAGGTTCGAGCCCTGGAGAGAAACTTTTGAAGGGGTATCGTCGACCGGGACATGTGGACTGGAATAATTCGAGCCCCAGGGAGGAAATTTGAAGTGGTGTCGTCGACCAGGGACTGAAATAACCTGAACGGCTCCTGCGCCGACCCAGCTCTAATGGTGACTTCCGAAATCGGCGAGTATCTGCCTGAATGGCGAAAGGACGCCTTTCGTTGTACAGGGAAAAAAGGGATACTCACGTAAAATCTGTCTCAGGTTAGACATATTAACCGGTGATTTCGCCTCGAGTAAAAGCGGCAGTACGATTAAAATTTTTTATATATCTACAGAGCAAAATAATAGGAATAATTTTACTGTTAACTCAGTTGGGGGCTTGTACGAGCTAAATCACATTATATAATACCTCTTCACAAAAGTTGTCGGGCAGATAAAAGTTAACATTGCTAAGACACATTCAGCATTGTTCTTGACTTCTGAAATATCTTGTGAATACTTCCTCAAGGTAGAAGCATCATCATCTTTCTATCTGCATCTCTGCCAAGAGTAATCTTGTGCGAAGGAAGACACTTTTGAAGAATCACAGTAGATACTCTAGGTTTTGGCTATTGTTAAATGATCGCTGCAGAGCAAAGGGGAAGCAACCCACGACAACCACACATGTAGAACTGATTACAGGAACTTGACATATGTCAATGGAACAAGAGGGGAAAATGCTGGCGTTGATAGCACAAACATTAAGAGAAAACCAGCTGATGGTATTACAGTACAGTCCCTGTTATGGAATTCCCAGAGTATGAAACATTGAGGAACACCAAGAAACACATAGAGAAGAGATCTAGAGACATACATGAAATGGATAAAGAAGGAACAGAATGGCCTTAAACTGATGGCACTGGTCAGGAGGATCTGTTTTGTTGAGGATCTGTATCTGTCGTGGTTTGAATGCGAATCACTGGCACTTTCAGCTGAGCGTTCTGTCTGTATTATTTTCTATTGTAGTCTCCTCCAACTTTACTGTATAAGAGCTCCTACAAGCTCTATTTCTCTGCATTAGTCACGCCACTCTTACGTTGGACAAGCTAAATTACACCCCTTTACACGTGGGCATCGGCATCTAGCTAAATATCCTTTTATTCTGTCTTTCTTGTAGATGATGGCAAATTCCCTAATTATTTGATTCCCAGAAAACCAGCGGACACAGGGAATCGACCTTAACCTTTCATCTGTCTTAACGCTTCGTTCGAAGTACCGCCTAAGTATCGCTATAGATTACGTCTTTTTCTTTTATCGAGGGACGCAAGGTAGACAACTCCCGAGGTACTTACATCTTATTACACCGTTTCTAACGCTTGCGCGACCCACCTGCAGACTTTATCTTACTATTTAAGCTAGGCGTCCCTAACACTCCTTACAATTGTCTTCAGAGAGCATTTTAGCTACCTTAAAAAGTGGATCAGTGCTAATTGCCAATCTTAGTTGTATTGAGTTTAGGAATATTCTTTCAGTCAGTAAGCACAGATTTACTTAATTAATGAAGTAGCATAGGCCGCCATTTATTTTAACTTAACTTATAGAATAGAGAACCCTCGTTACTTTATTTCATCTTAAATAAATATACATTGTTACTTAAGATATATTTTTTTTTCCGTGACAGGGGATTCTCTTAAATGGCGCACCATTCAAAAAAGACACTAAAGGGTTAAGTTAAGAGTGTTTTTTTCTTAAAACAGAAAGCGTGGGTCTGTGTATAATTGTACTACCATTTTTATGCGCTTGGTCTGTGTGAAATATTACTGTAATGAGTATTACTATTGTGTAAATACTAAGTATCAGCTCAGTGCTATTTTTGTAACTTATCCAGTGTTATTATTTACTGAGTAATAAGCGCTAGTGTGACGAAATCAGTCGTGCAATGTTTATAACTCTCATGCACCCCGGCAGTAACACTTAATTTCTTCATTTTTTCATTCATCATCCTATTATTTGGCATATTTATTTCCCTGACATTCTTTTGCTGTGACCACTCCTCAGAGGGGGGGAATTCATTCCACACACAGATGATAATTAGATTGTCGAATCCGCTGGCCCCTGTCTGTATCATTATTACAGATCAATTTGTCTGTGTAGACAATCTTGACGGAAGACATTTAGACAGGTAATCGGGGCACAGATTTGTTTGTTTGCACAAGATGCCACCGGAAATATTACGGCATATTGAAAGAGGTCACACGATGGAATTTTAAAATTTAATATTTTAAAACACGGGGGGGGGGGGGGAATTATGAATTTAAACACCTTAACCCAGATAGTGCTAAAGAGCTTACCATTGGTTTGATTTGAGAGCCGGAATATACTTTGGTTCTCATTGGCAAGTTTGCCAGAAAGTACAATCTGGGATTTGAACTGAGAATGAGAGATATAAACTAGCGAAAACAGAGACACAGATCATAGACTGTATCGCATCGTCAAATGAGCAAACTCCCTGAAGCCATTGAGACATTGGACTTAGAATTCCATAATTATAAGTGACAGATTGAGTATGTGGGCAACTTTGGAACTTACAAGTAAACCCGCATATTTAAATACATGACTGGAACTCAAGGAATTGGATCACCCGTCATAAGAGAATATTTCCAGACCAAGTGATTCGCAGAACACCCGTCATAAGAGGAATCAAAATATTTCCAGACTAAGCGATTGACAGAACACCTGTCATAAGAGGAATTTTTTAGGCCAAGTGATTCGAGAACATATAACCTAAACTGCTCGTGTCCATTCTAACCCGTGCGGGGAGATTGTAGATTACCAAATTTTGGGGTAAGTGTAACATTTATTTCTAAAATGTGAATTTGACATGCTTTTCTTGCTAGGTGGTTAATAATCAGGCTGGCAACCTCAGCATATGAAAATAGTTTATCCATGAACCACTACAGCAAGCGCTGGTGATTGTTTCTGGCTAGTCGTGCGGAAAACCGACAGCAGAGGGGACCCCAGACTCCGACTGGAGCAGTAATGAGTGATGATTATATCACATGTGCCTGAAGTATATAGTATCATTGTGAGAGATATATGTAACTTGTTAATGTTAGTTCAGGCACAAATCATTGTTCGCGATATCCAAGGACATATTTTCCCAGTTAATACCCAGAAGATTATTGGTGATTTCTATTCATCATTCCTAAATTACGCTGTGTATACTCAAGAATTTAATTACTCTGAGAGATTAACAAAGTAGATGGACAGCGAGACTATGCGCCTGTGAATTTGCAGGCCGCAAATGTACTTAGCAGAGGCTGTTGTCTTTCTATTTTGTCTAAAAGGTTCGTGGTTACAAGCTATCAGACGGTTTGAAGTACTAACGTTACTACGCCGCTATTGTGAGAGAAGAGCATCAACATTGACCCCCTACATTGGAAGAGTTTTGTGAAGAAGTGCACTCATCACCAAAAAAGAAGTGACGGCAACAACGGCGACAGGACTCACCTAGATCAGTTAAGTCCTGATTAAAAGGCATCAGCATAACGGACTTTTATCACTCTCCTATTAAGTCTCTATGAAGACGCTTTCATCTAACATTTCACCAATCTTTCTATATTTATTTTAACCTGTTTGTGATGGAATACATTGATACAGCGCTAAAATCCTCCATTTATAAAGATAAAAGTTAAAATAAATTGTAGGGATAAAATATAGTTAAGTTACGCTGCGGCTTTTTCGCCTACGCCACAAGCGCGTTGATTTGGTAGATCGTACCATCCTTTCTAGTGTCATTGGAAAAAGAAAAAAAAACTAATTATAACATGGGGACGCGAAAGGCCTATCCGTTCAGACGGGGTAGGAAAGGAGAACGAAAAAAATGATGCTGTCTGCAAGCGTTTGAATCTAAGCCTAACATACGCGCGAACTCGTAGTTAGTGTTTGAAATACGAGGTAAAGTAAGAACATGTAGCCACTTAGGTTACGAAAACAGACTTAGCTCTTATTTAGAATGACGTAAAACTCTCGAAAATAGCTGGACAGCACATGGAAAAGAAGTGAACGCGTGGTAGTGAAGAATTCAAGACTAACATGGAAAAAATATGGAATTTCTTATTAATAGGTTTAGAATCACAAAAATTAGCTAGTTTGATAGCCTATCTTTTCCTGACAAATAATATGCTTTCAAATAAAAAGACGGACAGATAATTAGGAAGTTATTGACAAAAGACTGATTTGCTCGATGCAGACTCGCAAACACATAATAATTTTGCATTCACTAAAGTTACATTTGACGCGTCCTTGAGACGAAGGCAGAAAAACAAGTACATGTAGACAAGGGGGAGACAAGGAGGAGAGAATCTAAAAATATCTTCGCAGTAGAAATCTAAGCAGTGGGTGAGGGAAAAATTTGAATAGTTTTTTGTAGTTGGGCCCAAAACCAAGTCCAAACTTGGGAAATGACAAGTTCGGATAGACCGACCGACAGAAATACACTACACATTTGACCAAAAATTGGACAGTTAGTTTGAAATTTTAAATTCTAGAAGGGGCAGTACTCTCATTGGACGAAATAGTTAATGTTATTGAAAAAAGTTGCAGGCTAGTTGCCATTTTTTTGAAGACTGTCCATACGAGCAGATCGTTGAGGCTAAGAAATTTGTCGTCCATTGAATATATACTAATAATAGTGGGACGCCCTAGTCTAGCCAGCAGCTCAGCTGAGTTTGTGCTATTTCAGCGTATCTGTGTGTTTTATTCTGAATTGTGGTAAGGACGAAATTATTAACCTTTTATTTAACAATTCTGAGTGATTGATACTGCCATATAATGAAAAATGATTACGACAAGTGAGTACTTATTCTAGGTCCCCAGCCGACTGTCCAGGGCCTAGAGGTTGAAATATAGTAGGATAAACTATCAGAAATGTAGAATACAGATGTTTCTTTTCAGGTGGTCAGGTGGAAACATATCACCCACCTTATTATATGGAAAAAAAAGAGATTAATGAAAATATTTCAGATGCAGTGCAGTCTCTAGATGGGAGGAATGGGAAACTAGTGCTACTTGATAACAGCCTTGATGTAGATGTGCTGGGTCGGTCAGAGAGATCTGACCCTGTCTTTTGATTACATGTATTATTGCTTGTAAACATGGTGGATTAGGTAGTATGTTAAGACATAGCCTAATTTTGTGGTTTCAGAGTTTCTTTGCCTGGCACTGTGCTAGTGCCAGATGTTCTGGAGAAGTCCAACTTTGTATGAAATGAGATGCCTACCATACTACCTCAGAGCATGTGAGGAGTGGGCCTAAGGAACAACTTTCTTTCATCGTCACAGGCCAGTTAAGTATTAAAGTAGTAAAACCTGGCCTGTGAGATTCATCAACTACAAAATTATAATTTAAACTACATTGTGAAAAATAAGAAACTTTTTGTCCACCATTAATCCTGTATACGGAGCAAATGACATTGTTAACCAAAGACTGGGTATGATGCAAATACCCCGACCCGACATCCAGCATTAGTTTTCCTAAAGACTTTTAGTTAGTACCAATTATAGCAAATTTAACTTATATATATATATATTATATATATATATATATATATATATATATATATTATATATATATATATAATATATATATATATATATATGTACAAGCCTTTCATGTGATTATTCAATTATATGTACTTCTATTGACATTAATTCATATTGATTTAAAAGTCCTGACCAGAAGAAAAACTTGGTTCAGGACAAAATAAATTTGAAAAAAATTTTAATTTCTAAATTTTAAAACACAGTGTTAATTGAATTGATCATAGAGCTTAATATTAGTGTTTGTGTGTGTGTGTTTGTGTACTTAATAACCAGCACACCACATTTCATTACCCTAGACATTAAACGTAGCTATCAGTCATATAAATCACAAATAAGTCTGCTTGAGGTCATAGGTGGTAGTAGTAAGGTACTCTGTAAACTCACATAAACTGTTATCCTCAGGGACCTTCACAGCTGACCTCATTCAGTACACTAAGTAACCTAGCAACCACACTTAATAACATCAAAACCCACCACACTGTTAAAGACTAATTCACTATTAAATTTGTTACATGTTATTTTAAAAATAAACAAACATAGCTGATTCAGTTATTACATGTATGAAAGCAAACGTAAGAGCACGACGTATATATATATATACATTTAGACATATATTGTACCATTATAAGAGGAAATTCGCTGAATTAACTCAGCTGGGTGCTTGAACGGGCTAAAAACCATTACTTAAATCCTTCACAAAAGGCGACGGATCAGATATAAGTTAACAATTGTTCAGCCCAATGCAACATTGTTCTTGACTTCTGAAAATATCTTGTGAATCACCATTAAGGTAGAAGCGTCATTACCCTTCTATCTACATCTCTGCCAAGAGTAATCTTGTGCGAAGGTAGACCCCTTTGATGACCCATTTAGATACTCTTGAGTTTTGGCCACTGTTGGACCACTACTGCAAAGCAGGGGAGGCAATCCGTGACATCTAGTGAGATTATTTTATTTTATTTTGTGTGTGAATATTTACGTAATAAATATAGTTATTTGTTTTACGTGGTTATAATTTACCTCTATTCTACCTGTCACTTGATGTTTGCTGTTGTAGTCCTTACTGTAATACATTAACCTTTTTAGCAAGAGAGGACCGGTGAGGGTTTGACATCTTAAAGATAGTCACGAGTGTGGGTAGGAAGAAAACATTAGATATCTGATTATTTGCCTCTTCTCTCCAGAAGTCATATCTCTGTCCTTATTTTCATTAGTGGCTTTATTTGTCTCTACTTTCACATTACTCATTTATACTGGCTAAACCCAGACACCCATTCATACTGTCTAAACTCAGACACTCATTCATACTGTCTAAACTCAGACATCATCTTATATCGATAAATGGAAGGATAAATTGAAAACATAAATACTGTAAATGATGCGAAAGGTGTCAGTAAATCTAGAATATATCTGATACCGGAGAGAACTATTGGTTGGGGGGGGGGGGGGGGGGGGGGGGGGGGGCAGGTGGGGGGGGGGGGCGTGGGGGGGGGGGGAGATAGACCTTCGGATAAAATGAGATATTGAAGTGAAAGGAACGTATTTTGAATAATGAAAGAAAGTACGCGATTAAAAAATATAGAAACGGACCTGAGAAACAGGCTACGGGCGAGGTGATCAAGTACGGTAATTACATGGAGAATTATCCCTTCAGCAAGAGTGAATTTAACCCAGCGGGAAATTACACTAACTTGGAAATCCAGCAAATTACATGGGCGATTTGAATTTATGACAGTTATTGTGTATAATTCACGTTTTATTATTATGTTTTGTGAAAATGTATTTCCACAAATTCCGATGACTTCACGATAACAACTCTGCACAGTATTCAATTTTAAGAAAATTCGGTGACGTGAAAATTAGGTGGGCGCTCTGCCATGTAGAATGACTAATCTATTTGATAGTTGTGCTTATTTAAAAAGCCGGGCCTTGGGAGATTTTTGAAGCAGAAATGGGATATCGAAGTCATCAGGAGCAGGTAACGTAGAAGATGGGTAGAGGATGTGACAGATATATTAAAGAAACACAGCATGACGTGCATTGGATCGGTAACCAATATTTACACAGCACTACTCGGCACAACAAATTAGTTAAGTCATTAAATTTGGTATGCTTGTTAACTCTAGTACAACAGTTGAATTACGACGAATAAATAAGTAAAAGTTTATAAGATATGTGATACAACTAAGTCACCTCTAAAATATGGTATAAAAGCTAGGAAACTTTTCAATGTCACAACATAAGGCACTCTATCAACAAAAATTGGTTCTCCATCAGGCAAGCCTTTCAACCTTTTAATCCCTAAACACTCTAAGGGGGTGGGGGGGGGGGGAACTGGTGTTTTTGGGTCATGACTCCGAAGTGTTAGCCTCCTGTTAATTTTTCTGCCTGCGCTGGGAATAGAACCCACTCCGCCTTGGTTGCCACTTCAAATTAACTCATGACTTTATTGACTTAGCATGGCTTTTTTCACTTAACTCATGGCTTTATTCACTTAACTCAAGATTTTATTCACTTAACTCATGACTTCATTGACATGACTTTTTTCACTTAACTCATGACTTTATAGACCTAACTCATGACTTTATTGACCTAACGTATGACTTAATTCACTTAACTCATGACTTTATTGACTTAGCTCATGACTTTATTGACTTAACTCAAGACTTTATTGACTTAACTCATGACTTTATTGACTTAACTCATGGCTTTATTCACTCAACTCATGGCTTTATTCACTTAACTCATGGCTTTATTCACTTAATTCATGACTTTATTCACCCAACTCATGACTTTATTCACCCAACTCATGATTTTATTAACTCAACTCATGACTATATTCACTCAACTTTCAAATCATGGCTTTATTCACTCTGCCAAGTTAAGGTAATTGTGAAAGTTTCAGTTTTGTTGTGTATAATAAGGTGTCCTGAATTCCATAGTACGTTGCTGTTGTTCCATAGTCAGCACGATACTCTTTCTGCAGTTCCTTAAACCTTTTAAGTGCCCCTATTGTTGATTGTCCCTTCGGGTCCAATTTGTTTCAGTAGATCATACACTGCGACAGCTACTAGACCTCCTGTACCTACCTCTTTAGCTATGACTCTGGCAGTGAACCCGTCATGTCTCAAGTCCGTAGCAAGATCACTACAATTAACCATTTTGAATGCCTGCTGTTCATTTAATCTGGACTCAAATGGTACGATGACCTCATTGCAAAGTGAAGAGACGACGAGGAGTGCAGCATTATATCTTGTCTTCGAAGAGTTGTAATGATTTCGAGGTCTGTTCCTCGCTCAGGTATGTATGCTGCAATAGCTCAGTCACTTACACCATCAATAATAGATGGTAAACTGATGTTTGCTCTGGGATGTGCTGCCTTTCCTGTTGCTCTCAGGAAATATGCTTTTTTGTAAAACTAGGTCTGATTGTATATAAGTCAAGGCTCGAATATTAATTTCATATAGAACCGCAAGTGTCCAAGATCTGTCATGCAAATAATTCAACATTCAAAGATATTTTATATAACTACATTAAGTCACTAGCGTGTTTTCATATTCATTCATTCGTTACCCAGGATCTCTCCAATCAGCATAAGCCTTTAACTAACGTATGCCGCGCCCCTTGTCGTGTGTCATCAGCTCAATGTCTTTTCATGTTTTCCTCGCCATTTTCATTTCTGTCTCTAGCTCTCATCTCCATGTTTTCTTCTATTTCTTCTTCTTTTACCCCAACGGTTCTAGAACATGGGCTGCCTGGTAATGCTATCAACGTGTTTCTTCAGTGTGTATCCCATCCATCTCTAATGTCTTCTTATCATCTCTACGTTCACAAGCACTTGTCTGGTTCTTGTCATCAGTTCCACATTGGTGACCTTGTCATACTATCTCAATCCGCGAGCACCCATTTATAAAAGTTTGCAACTTATTGGATATTGTGTGTTTTTAAATGCTGTCCACTTTTCAGAGCCTTACAATAGGACTGATTTGACCTTTAAAAATTCTTATTTTTGTATTGGGCTTGATTTTCTTCCGATTTTCATGTGCAATGTCAATGCAATGACAGCACTTCTAGCCTTATGTATTCTTATTTTTATATCATTGTCTGTCCCTTAAACTTTATATATGTTGCCGAGAAGATACACGAATGATTCTACATTTTTAGGGGTTTTTCTTCAAGTGCAGTCTTGTTATTATTAGATGTATTTATTCTCATTATGTTTGTCTTTTACCAGTGTATTGCCAGACCCAGTTGCTGTGACCGCTCATCATACATTTTCATATTGTCTTGCATCTAGTTACGGATTTCTTTTGAAAGAAGAACAAGGGTGTCGGCTAAAAAAAACAATTGTTTGGTCAGATGTCACTTGATTCCGTTTCTGTTAGTTGATATCGATGTTTTAATTACTCAGACTATAGCTAGTAAGAAAGGAAATGGTGACAGGAGGCATCCCTCTCGAACTCCAGTTATTATCTCAAACGGTTATATTAGGTGTCCTTCACGAAGAATTCTGCATGTCATGTTTTCCCTTCTAAATTAATGATCTTCATGATGCCTCATCAATGTCCAAAAATATTCACTGCCTATACTGTAAAATACCTAAGAAAATTATTTTCCATGTTTGGCTTGATGTGGCTCTGTGAATCAATGTTTCCTAAACCACTTTGATAAAAACTGAAGTTCAGATCTCAAAGAGCGGGCATGAATTTGGACGGAGAACTGAATTGTTGGCTGAGCTCAGATATTGAGACATATTATTATTAGTTGTCTAGACAGAAAGATTGCAAGGTTTCACATTGAATTGTTGATTAAATCGCTGGGGCTCATTAGTGTGTGTTTGACTTTATAAACAAGAAATTGCGAGAATAACGTCATTTAAAGAAGTTTCGGAATTCCCCTTTTAATTAAAATAGTTAGAACCTTTTTAATTTCATGTAGTGAATGAATTTTGAAATTTGCCAAACGTGGGGGCCTGACTAAAAATCCTACTGCTGATCCGGGGATTAGGAATTTTTTACTGCCAGAGGAGGGCCCTGCGAGAGGACCGTTTTGCTCAGGTTTTACCACAGGGTAAAACCTCAGCCGCCAAGAATACCAAAGCAATAACTCTCTCCACAAAGAACGAGGGGGCCTCACAATATGAGATTATCCTGAACTGAGCTCTCAGAGGGCCTGATCAAAGCATATAGCCTTTTAAAGACAGTTTGGAAAACATTTGTATATCATGATAAAGGTGAAGCTGCCGAGAGCGTTCTCCGCTGTATGTCCTTGAAAAATATTAGAATTTTACAAATACAGGTTTAATTCCTGGAAATATTATGCATCCTCGTATAGACTTGCAATTCTGGAAACATTGTCAGACTTCCACATCAAAGCATTAAGATGAGGACGAGGTGTAATATTCAATAACGATTTTTTAAAAGCGGTTGATTCGTCTAATGGCAACACAGGGTCTTTACGCCACGCTCTGAGGTCACGGATTGGACAGGAAGTCGGGGCGATTTACGATCATCGAACGGACGCTGGACGGAAATGGAATAGATGATTGATTGGTGGATTCAACACATGAATGATCTGGTAGATAGACTGAGATGGGAAAGTGTGACAGAATATTGCGCGTGTTTTTACATATATATGTATATAACCTGTTTTGTTGCCATCAAAGGAGACAAAGACATAACATGATCACAATTTCGCAACGAGAATTCCGTAAAAGACTTCTAGAGAACATGTGCATTGGGTTAACCAAATCTCACCAAGTCAAACAGATAGTAAAAGCACGTGACATTCTCTGCACAGGTTCAGGTATGAGGTCCGGCTGCAGTTGTGGTCTCCGTTGTCGTTAGGAAGCGAAAAGCAATTCTGCTGAATGCGATAGAATAGTGTTGCATAGGCTCTTTACAAATAACTTCTGTTTACAGTAATTTAACGAATATTAAAATTTGCTCTCAAAATGTTGGGCGTGGACTACTGAAAAAAAAAAAAAAAAAAGCAAGCAAAATACAGAATATGTCAAATAGATTTACATCCATCTATGGCTACGTTTCCTGATGACGTATTTAGCAAGAATTAAAGTGAAAGAACTTACAGGCGTAGTAAAGTTCATACGACGTGTTTGTTAAAACCCGTTTAGTTCATACGAATTAATTGTTACAAGTGCTTATTTCATACGGCGTAGTTGTTAACAACGTTTTAGTTTATACAACGTAATTGTTAAAACCATAGACTTCGTGCGACGTAGTAAATAAATAAATATAGGTAAGCAACAGGCACTCGTTGGATAGAAAAAAGGAAGACATAAGACAACATAAAAAAATAAATAAATGATAGGCTTACCAGGGATCGAACCAAGGACCACCCAAACGGCGCCATCACAGCCAATTTAGCACCCAAAAAAGTGCTTCATTGTCCAAAGTCATTCTTATGACACTTATACAACTACAGAATATAAGACACGTGAACGACTGATACATTTAAAGAACCAGTCACTAAAATAACTTTCCTATCAGCAAGTACAAACTAATTAAGGCAGGAATACGTGTGTCTATTGATGCGTGTCGTAGTTGTTACATCTGTTTAGTTCACACGACGTAGTTGTTAAAACCGTTGACTTCACACGACGTAATTGTTAAAAATGTTTGAGTTCATACGACGTAGTTGGTAATAACAGCTGAGTTAATGCGACGCCAGTTGTTAAATCCGTTGAATTCATGCGACGAAATAGTTATAACTATTCTCTTTATACGAAGCAGTCGTTAAATCCATTGAGTTAATATGATGTAGTCGTTAAAACCATTCGTTTTATGCAAAGTAGTCGTTAAAACCGTTGAGTTCACACGACGGAGTTGTTAAACTCGTTCAGTTCAAACCACGTATTTGTTAAAACTGTTGAGTTCATACGATGTATTTGTTTAAGCTGTTGAGTTCATACGATGTATTTGTTAAAACTGTTGAGCACATACGATGTATTTGTTAAAGCTGTTGAGTTCATACGATGTATTTGTTAAAACTGTTGAGTTTATACGATGTATTTGTTAAAACTGTTGAGTTCATACGGCGTATTTGTTAAAACTGTTGGGTTTGGGTTCATACGACGGTGTTGTTAAAACTGTTGAATTTAGTCCTTGGCATACATTAGCATGCCAATCTAATTCTAGTTTTTCGTTGAGGCTGAGGTCTACTAAATAAGTTTTTTCATTTAGGCTAAGGTCTACCAAATACAGCTTTTCAATGTAGCTACTTTTACATTTTTTAATCTGATCAGAGGCCTTGAAAACTGCAGCAGAGGTTAAAATGAGAGAGGAAAGCACTGAGAGACAAGTTGCTTTCTTTACCGATGCACAACCAGTAATTGCAACGTTTACAAGCAAAAATAATACAGACCTGGATGACCTTAGAACAGTGCTTCACAAACTATGTCAACGATTCAAAAGTGTTGTGATCCAATGGATCCCATCTCACTGTAACATTCCTGGCATTGAAGAGGCTGACAGATTGGCAAAGGAAGGTGGAAATCTACCTCAGCCTGATGTAAGCATAACTTTCGAAGAGGCAAAGAGTTTTATCAGAATCAGATACAAAAACAAATGGGATGTTGAGCATCCAGGTCACACACAAAATGATGCTTACTACCAGCTCAACAGAAGATAACAAGTGGTAATCTTCAGACTCCGCATATATATATATATATATATAATATCTATGGTAAATATCTTCATTTACTATATATATATATATATATATATATATGTTCTTTAAGCTTCCCCTATCTCTCCTACCATGGGGATTTCAGAACAGGGACTGTCTGGTAATGCTTTCAACAGGTTTTATCAATGTCTGTCTTATCCATCCCCAGCGTCTGTTTCACATCTCTTGTTCTACTGGCACTTGTCTGGTTCTTGTCATCAGTTCAACATTAGTGATCTTGTTATACCAAGTCAATCCTTCTATTCTACGCAAACCTCCAATTATGAATATCTGTAGCGGTTTTGTTGTTGTTTTTGTTGTTCTCCATGTTTAAGAGCCATACAATAGAACTGACTTGACATTTGAATTAAACATTCTAATTTTTGCTTTTAACCTAATTTCTGTCTCCATATATTTCGCAGTACAATGAAAGCTCCTTTAGCCTTCTGCACTCGTATTTTGATACCCATGTCTGTCCCTCCGGTTCCAAAGGTTGTTATTGCCGGGAGTTGTAGTGAGGATAAGCTCTCACTGCAGATAAAATACTTCTATGGCACGCGCCTCAAACAGCCTTTGACAACCAAGTCCAGCTCTCGACCTTCACGTGTGGCTCAATTTGAGCCCGGCGGAACTGTTTCCACTGACGGGAGAAGGGGCAAAGGCGAGCGACTGGCGCCTTAAAACCAGCAGCTTCGGGCAGATAGGGCTCGTGATCCTTGGTTGGTAGCTTACCTAAGAGAAGGAACTCTGAATTCAAACCACCGCTGCCTTGCGGGAATATCCATTTATGGAATTGGCTTCGGGAGTAAACCCTGAGGATAAATCCGGAGTCGGAGTCCCTAAGGCAGTCTAATGTCAATTCGACATTATTCTGGCAACTCCTGCGACATGGCTGGTACCAAACTGTATCGGCTACTGCCGTTCCTTTGGATCTACCGGCTGTGTGGAGAGGGGGAACATGCTGCATGGGCAACAGCTTGATCTCCATATAACTGTGCCCAAGCTCGCGCCCTGGAGAGGACACTCCAGCTTCACCCTATAGGTGTCGGCAAAACACGGGAAGTAGCAGTCTGTCCCTCCAAATTGTGTATATATTGTTGCCAAGATATGTCCTACGTCTTGTAGTTGTGTTTCTTCCGGAATAAAGATATATTTTAGTAGACATTACAGTTTAATTTTGGAATAGGTGTAAGTTTAAAATTACGGCATTTACTTTGTGTGCGTACACAAACACACGTTTGCATAAATAAATAAATAAATATATATTCATCATCCCGGGAGAAAGTCTACCTTAATTAACCTTACACTTGCTTGTTTAACTATAAATGCACAATACACATAAATATATGTTTCAGGCACTCGTGAGAAATAAAAAAGTAGAAAACTAGACAACAAAAAAACAACAGAAGCTGTCACCCCGCATGTAGTTTCCCGGGGTCTCTAAAAAGACAGACAAAGAAAATGGTTATTGCTGACCGTCGTCATGGCAATCTCATCTTGTCTAACAAATAGTCACAGAAACTACCGTTGCTAGAGCATGTCAATGTTTGTGCTTACTTCCTGTAAGGGGGGACCAGCAGCAGGTGTGGCTCTATACTCTGTAAGAAGCACAAAGGAAAATGTTGATTGTTATTGTTATTGTTTATTGTTATATATGATTGCTATTGTTGCTTGTTATTGTTGATTGTTTTTGTTGATTGTTATTGTTGCTTGTTATTGTTGATTGTTATTGTTGATTGTTATTGTTTATCGTTGATTGTTATTGATGATTGTTATTGTTGATTGTTATTGTTGATAAGCATCGACGTCACTACACTCCGGGCAAACTTATTGTTGCTCAGTCTCCCTCAGCTAATGTAGAAGGGTATGAATGCTTATTGGTTCTGTAGGCCACTGGTTGAATACACGACGGCTGCATCCTCTCATGCATCCATCCCTGCTAGTCTTATGCTTGATGCCATATTCGAACAATCTTAACCTTGCTGGTTCATCTTTTGCAATGTCGTTCTCTAACAGGCGATCATTAATTGTCCTCAGCATCTCCCTTATACATAATCAGCGTTCCCCACTACGGGTGGTGTTGAGAGCAGTCTGTCAGATGATAATTATTGACAAATGGCTGTATTTGATACGAGCTATTTTCCGTCAGAACATTTAGGGCACGAGGCACATTCTACGACAGTTTAGATTCTCTGACAGTACCTGAAGGAGAAGCAGACACGTACTGGTGTTTATAATGTGACCAAATGGAAGAGTATTGAAAAAACCTGTTGGTAGCATTACAAGGCTGATGCGTGATGCCATATGATGATGGATGGCATCCGCATGTCTGGTTTTTGTGTAGTGTGTAGATGTGTTCAGTCAAAACAATGTTCATACAACAATAACAGGGCAATCCACATAGGACGTCAGTAAACTCACGACGTATAAAGTCAATGAGTCTTGAAACAGCCGTTGACGTTTTTCTTCATTATTTATTGTGGACGCCACAGTGACAAAATGGTTACGCAAATGTGTAGGCACATCAAACAGTCATTATCACAGCAACATTCAATACAGCAATAAACGGTAGACAGCATTACAATGATGAGTCAGATGCATGTTATATTTCATAGTGCTGTAAATGTAGTCAGGTGAAAAAATCCATCCTTTTCTATAACAGCCAGGAGATAACCAGATGTATGAGATCAGTTCACTCTCCTTAGTTTGACTTCAGCAAGACAGACACGTCTGCCGGAGTATAAATAATGTCCTCAAAAATATCCTCTAGATAATAAAGGTTTTCCAAACCTAGTTCATTTAACAAAGTAGCAAGTAATGGTCCTTGGTACATGCATCAACCGATGCAGTACAATGCAGCGACATGTGAGCTAGGAAAACATCTCGTGACGACGACTTTCGGAGACAGGCTATGAATCGAAATCGCTCACGACCCAAAATCAATAGAGTTAATGAAAGAGCCAATTTACCTTGCTTTCATGAAATACACAGAAATATCACGCCTCCCGACATGTGGGAAAACACTAGAGGTATTATCTCGACTAAACGAAATATCCATAAGAGGACTACACATCCCTGACAGAACAAAAGAAAGCGGAGATCCCCTCTTCAACGAGGCATCTCTTTCGCCATTCCAAATCGCGCACTCCCACTAGTGGTGGGCGGAAACCGATCGACAAAGAAGCAAGACAAGTCATGCGCAGTCCAGCGCAAAATGACCACAGCTCAAACATAACTGCATTCGATACCAACGCGAGAAGACAAATGCTTACCGAGAAAAGTGACTATAAATTTCAAGCAGTTGTTGCCCTTGCGTTATAAAACAGATATTGAAATAAAACGATGTGGCGAGAATTTATCACGCAACATATCACCACCTCCTCCCGATAAAAAAAAATGTGGAACATATTTTTTTTTCAATATCAAAGAGCATGCGATAAGCGGCTCAAAACGCACGAATTATGCGCTGATAATTAACTAAATTGCCAAACAATAGGCTAATTATAGAGTGTCTGGTGAGGATATACCTCCACAGAAAAATAAATATGTCTCAAAAAATATTCACATCGGGGAGGTGTCACCAACACACATCACGTTAGCATGTAAACACAATATACGTATGCAAGTTACTATAATCATCATTAAACAGCATACTCTAATATTGTCTTTAAAAATGGATGTACAATTCTGATAGGAAAATTTAAATAGTACATTCTTTGACATGTAATGACATAAGTACATAGTAAAGTTAAACTACATGACGATCCAGGACATATGCTCTGGTATTCCGAGGGTAAGTACACAATCTTGTAACTACGTATTAAGGTAAGTCCTCAGCTCAACAATGACATTCTGAGAAAGTACAAGCAATATAATGCTAATTAATAACTAATATGCTTCATAAGGTACAATACATTATTAATAATTGTGGCTGTTTAGTAAACTGACGGCCCTTATATTAACTACTCAGTCCTCCTCTATCATCTTAAAAAACGAACAGAAGAAGATGACAACAAAGCACGATAGTGTGTACATATAAAGTAAGTACAGATGTGCTAATCTATTGTAGAAATATTATAGGTGTGTTTATGGACTCTGTAATATATACGAATATAGGGACAGGAAGTGTATTAGTTGTAGTTCCTTTGTTGGGCCTTCTAGACAAAATGGACAGCCATCACACATTATCCGCACCACGGATAGCTTCGTACCGGTGAAGTGAAGAAGGTTTGAAGAAGCTATAGCAGATCGAGTGGATTCTCGAACACTTCAAATTCTAGGACCTGAAATAGCTGTAAGAGCTTTCTGATCAGTCTCTAGAATGAAATGTGCGCCCAGGAGGAATCTTTGTAGCTTTAGAATTGACCAAACCATCGCTAATAACTCACGGTCTAAAACCGAGTAGTTCCTCTCTGCCGCATTTAGTTTTCTAGAAATGTACATACCAGGATGCAGAGTATTTGCATATTCTTGCATCAGTGCTTTTCCAATCCCACAGTGGATGAAGGATCAACTCCGAAGAAAACAAAAGTCCTATCAAGAGTAGGTAATCTTACGAGGGGAGGAGAAGAAAATATATACTTGATTTGGTCTTGTGAAGATTGGCATTGTTCAGACCAGCGGAGGAGATTAGGCGAACCTTTCTTCAACATTGTTGATAGATGGTGCCATGTTCGAAGATAAATAGATTTGGAATAATTCTTCCTCATAAAATTGTTTTAAACCTAAGAGACACCTAACTTGTTTCTCCTTCGTTTTTAGAAACCAGAGATGGTTCAGTATTTTGGAAAGTATTGTGGTCTTCTGTCTTCAAGAGACCCATTGACCAAACACGATGACCCAGGAAAGAGATTTCATTCACCAAAAACCAACAAAAGCTTTTAGAAGTTTTTTTTTGGCTGTCAAATTTAAAAAATATTATTCTCACGTAGAGTGGACAGTAAAGGTCATATAACCCTAAAATTGTTGATCTTCCCATGGTAATCCCACTGAAGTGACAGATGTTCATCTTAAGTATGCGATTGACAACCGAACGATGTGACAGAATTCGGGACGCATCATGCGAACCGAAAGTTGGCTGGCAGGGGCGGTTCATGAGACCAAAAAGGCATAACATTTCCATTGAAATAGACCCCATAGGTGTAAAAAAAGCAGTAAGTGGTTTGGCATGTGCTCTGCTAAAGGCACTTGCAAATTACTCCTTAGACAAGGACAAGTTTAGTGAAGGAATCTAGATTTAGAAAGTCAAATCAGTAGATCTTCTAACAAAGGCATCGTTCAGCGTCGAACTTTGTGACCTGATTTCAATTTGCGATAATCAAACGCAAATTCGGAATGTTCTTATCCTTCTTCCGGACAATAACCATGGAAAGAAATGATTATGGTGAAGTTCGATGGTTTCTATTTTATTTTAATTGCTTCACATTATCATTCCAATTCCTTTTTTCCACTTGCGAGCTGAAAAGTGTATAGGATATAGGGATACGGCCAAACCCCTTAATTGGATTATTGTCAGGTAATAGGATATGTATGTCATGTTCAATGACCAACTGTGTTGTCCTGGAATGTTCCAGTTGAGAACATCCTGAAATGTTTATGTTTAACTTCGACGAGACCTTGTCCCGATGTTCCGGTCACCAGAAATGAATTAGGAGAAAACGCAGAAACGTTTTTACAAGAATCCGATAGAATGTTAATGGAAACCACGGGAAGGGAAGGTTTTACATCAAGAGAAGGTAGCCATTCCTCATCACTTGAAAAGTCATACTGGGAGATGAATAATGACCGTGAAGTGCAGGAGCAATACATCCGTTGCCTGGAAAATAGGCAGGCAAATAAGTCCCGACGTTCCGCGAGCTATATAGTGGCCAGAAAGCATGTTTATGTGGAAAGTTTTCTAAGGCTTTTCCCATCATTATCGATCCACATTAGTCAACATCGGAAATTCCGAAGGAGACTATTTGCCTGACCGGGACCTTTCCATGCAAATAAAGAAGCTATTTTCTCTACTGGGAGAGTAGGAACGAATGCTATGTCAACCTGGGACAAAGTTGTCGTAGACATCTATTCTTGTTAGCGCACTGTCTTGCCTTCTCTTTAGCAATTTCTGATGAAGCAGTTGCTAGCTTACATGCCTCAATGATCTTTTGTCTAAGAGCAATGACATACTCATATGAGGATTGAGTTTCATCGCTAATATCATCGGCAGTGATGACGATCGTGTTAATAAAGACATAGGGGCCGCGTGGGACGCGCGCCAAAGACAAGTTCGAAGGGAGAAAATAATCCTTGGGTGTGGTCATTAGGGAACTTCTCTATAGGCAAAGAGGAGGGCCGCGGAGCAAAAAACCCTGTCCCATCCTTGATGGATGATCTGTCTGTTTATCTTATACCAAAGCAAAGTCTTGAGCGTTCTATTCCAGAGACGACTCAACTATACCCATCTAGACAATTAGCGATGGTAGCTACTTACTGATGAGGTTCGTTCAATATGTAAGGTAGGAACATCACCTGTGTCATTAGTGTCTCAGATTTGAGTTGAGTGCCCATGGTTCTGACAATATTTCTCTGGGGAACCCCAAGCGAGAAAATATCAACCAAAGAGCATCTGCGATATCTGTAGTAGATATGCTCTTAAGAGGAATAGCCTCTGGCCAACGTGTGCACATATCGACACATGTAAGGATACACTGATGTCCTCTGGCCGACTTGACCTTAAAAGGGCCAATAATATCTATGGCCATTTTCTGAAACGGCCGAATAGGAATGTCAGCAGCCTGGATAGGCGCAGCATGTCGTGGTCCTCTAGATTTGACCTCCTGACATACCTTGCATGATCGGCAGTAAATACGAATGTCCTTATTGACCAAAGGCCAAAATAATATCTGGCAATGACTCTCCGACTTTCGTAACGCGGAAAAACCCATTATGTCACAGCACATTGCGAGTCATGAGCCCAATGTTTTTTGTAATATTTGCACTCTCATAGCTCTTGGGGGACAAGAATATGCGAATGTTGCCGACGTTGTCTGACATCCTTGTACCCTACGTAGAAGGGGGGGGGGGGGGGGGGGGAAAGTACTCGGCCTGTTTCTCATTGCAATCCAAGATTTTCTATTTGTATCCTGATTCGGATCACCTTTCTTCGCAAGAACGAAGAATTTTTTTAAAGAAGGATCTTCTTCTTGCAATTTTATGAAAGAGTCACGAGTAATTACTAAGTGACTATCTTGGCTATCAACTCCATTATCACTATTCAGTGAAGTTTCGGGTGTTTGTAGAGCTTGTGCTCTTGTAACCACTGCATTTGTAGCTTGCATGTTATTATCTTCCCAAGCAGCAATCTGCTGTGGGGTACACTCCCTAACTCCGTGAATACGACCAATAATAAGGTCCGCAATAGGATTAGGTAAGAGACAAGCATGCACATCTCCAGTAAAGAAAGGAGTGGCAATGCGAATTACAGCAGTAGGATATTTTTCTAGAGTGCCGCCAAATGTGACACATTTAATAACCCTTCCTGTAGCACAAGATGGATCTACAAGCGATTGTCTAACACCAATAGTGGTGCATCCGGAATCGAAAAGTAGTGAGACCGGAGTATCATTAACAAGACCCTTATGTAGAATTAAAGAACCCCTCCCGTCATGCGCAACAGCCGCAGGAAGAGCGGGAAGTGGGTGACCACAACTCAAAGTAGTTATGGTACCCGGTTCGAATAAAGTACTGCATTGGGGGCATTTGTTTGCTCTCTCAAAGTCAAAAGCAGAACTAGTGACAGCGTCAAAGTTTTTACTATCAACAACATGATTACAGGCTCCCTCAGTTTCCTGTTGTACAGCATTAGCCTGCTGATATCTCTTTTTTTTGTGTTGAGATCTACCCCGACTATTATTACCTCTGAAGTTATCAGAGTTATTATTATCTCTGCAGTTATTATTGTCTCTATTGTAATTGTGATCCTGGTTCGAATTCCAGTTTCCACGATTACTATCATGTTCACATTGATGCGAACATCTATTTGTTTGGTTCTGAGGTCTTCGGCAGGAATAACCTCTATTACCATATCCTCTTTTGAAATGCCTATAATTATTAGGGTGATAGTAACGACCACTATCAGGTTGTCTCCAATTCTTCGAAGAAGAATCACTATGAAATTGGTTTCCATGATTTTGACAGAAATTACCGCTACTCTTTCTATCAAAATTTTGTTGGGATCTACGAGCAAAGTTTTGCCCATACGGAGCTGCCGAAGCAACTGGTAAACCTTCTTTCACCTTAGAGTTACCCATGGTTATGTGTGGGTGCGCAGTTACGTATTGGCAACAGAAATCTTCCATTTCTTTTATTGTTTTAGGTTTACGTTCATGAAGGAAAGCAAGGAAAGACTCATTGACAGACGACATGACTTTGTCTCTAAGTATTAAGTCCATAAGTCCTTCATAAGTTTTTTCCGTCTTAGATAGTTCAACCCATCGTGAGAAAGTAATGCGTATTCTTGCAATAAACTCGGAGAATTCAACTCCATTTTCAGGTAACATGTTTTTAAATTGTAGACGATAGCCGTCTTCGTTAAGCTGATATTTCTTTAACAAAGCGGCCCTGACAACCTCATAATTGTTCTTGTCAGGTTCATCCACCATATTTAATATACGTAGAGCTTTACCTGTCAGTATCCCTGATAACTGATAAACATATTTTGCTTTGTCTATGTTATGAGCTGTACATGCTTGTTCAAATCTGTCCAGATAGAACATTATGTCATCAATGGAAGGACTAAATGTTGGTAACTTAATCTTAAAAGTATCATTATTAGCCTTACCAGAAGATGAACCCTTGTTTGAATCATTACCATTACTCATGCTCGTCAATTTCAATTTTTCCAACTCTAAAGCTAAGACCTTTTCTTCATGTTCCATTTTTGCTTTCTCTTTCCTCTCATCAGACTCTCTCTGTAATCTTCTTTCCTCAGCCTGAGCCTCTTTTTGAAGTCTTTCATTTTCAGCTTCTTTTTCAAGTCTTTTATTTTCAGCCTCTTTTTCAAGTCTTTTATTTTCAGCTTCTTTTTCAAGTCTTTTATTCTCAGCTTCTTTTTCAAGTCTTTTATTCTCAGCCTCTAGCTGTAGCTGGAGTTTTCTCTCCTCAGCTTCTGATTCCCTTTTTTGTTTTTCCATTTCCATTTGGAATCTTTTTTCATCCACCTGCATCTGCAGTTTCTTTTGTTCAGCTTCCATATGCAGTTTCTTTTGTTCAGCTTCCATTGCTTTATCATATCGAGCAGTTGCAAATTCTTCTAACTTATCACCAGTCTTCCCAAGCAATTTACCCTGCTCAATAAAGTGCTCAAATGTAGACATGTTGTCTAACATATGAGTCCAAAACTTGAAATAATTAACTAATTTATTTCAAACCTAAGTGTAACAAGTCTTAATTAAGCACTTGTATATTCACATCACATTATATATCCCAGTCTCTGTGGGAAACAAGTCTCCAATCAAAGAACTTGTATATGAAATATCAGCACTCAAATCTTGATCATAAGTGCACTTCTCATTCAATAGTGCACGACACTATTCATCATTCATTTATCATCAGTATAGTAGTAACAGTGCATTAGCATAGCCCATTAACTAATTACTATAACTGTAAACAATGACTATGTAAACACATGCAGAATGTAAACATTGAAAATGTAAACAATACAAACAATTTAAACAATAACAATGTAAACAATAACAAAGATCAGCAACAATACAAAAACTTTCGCAGAAATCAACTAAAAATAAAGCAGAAATTAATGAAATATCACAAAAAATGTGACGATATCTGCGATAGAATTAAACAAAATACATGACACCAACCACAAATTTAATAAACAAAGAATGATTGTATGAAACTAAATTATAGGACAAGAGTAGGCTAACAAATACAAACAAATCAAAACAAAACTAAAGAATGCGAAATAATAACGAAAACCATACTAAAACATGTCATCACAGCAAACATAAATAGCAACAGAAGTCGCATAGCAAATTCCAGTATCGGAAATTTTTCAAAACCCTACAGAAAAACAAAAAAAAAAAAAAAAATAAACAAAAAAAAAAAAAAAAAAAAAAAAAAAAAAAGCTCAGCTCAAACCCAATAACGACGACCTCCTATGAACGTGGCATAATCTAACGGAGACACCACCCAACCGAGAACCCGCTGAAATATAAACATATAAATATACAAATAACATATAGACATATAACATATAGAATGAGATGATACACAGAAGACTCAGCAGAAGTATAAGGGCACAGTTTACATACAAACAGGCCACTTAACTTATAGGCTTCCAATCGTATAACAGCAGAAAAACGGATGTCAATCAACGTCCTAAAGAGCGAAGCTCCAACGATGATGGCACATCTGAACTGCTTCCACTGCTAACACGATGGTACAAGAGCTTCTGAAATACTGTGTGTTGAGTTGTTTCGGCACTTGACCTTCAAATCCAAAAGTAAGTTGATGGAAATCGTTAACTTGGGGGGCCTTCCTACAGAAAACAACTACCTTTTCAAACCGGGCCCACTTGACCTTCTCAACAAAACGACCGCACTGGAACCCTTGAATCAGCAGCCAACTTGCCTTGACCTTGCTTAAAAGATAACAGACATCATTTCCGAGTTATCCCGCAAACAAATGTAACAACGCCGGGTACTGTCAAATTCGCCTTGTTTCGCCTTTCCCGTCCAAAGAAGTAGAAATTTATGACTTTTAATACTACCGGGCAACGCCGAGTACTTTTGAAAATTTTGAAAGGAAAAAAAATGTATTGAAAAATGTTTAATTTTCTTGAAGAGAAAAAAAAAAAAAAAATGTTGAAAATGAAGTGGTAAGGGGAAACCGTGAAAAAAGAAAACGGCAGAATCAAAAAAAAAAAGGCCACACCAAATGATGCGTGATGCCAAAAAAAGAAAAAAAGAAAAAGAAAAAAAAAAAAAAAAAAAAAAAAAAGAAAAATGTTCAGTCAAACAAAGAAAAAAAAAAAAAAGAAAAAGAAAAAAAAATTGAAGAAAAGTCAGTAAACTCAAAAAAAAAAAAAAGAAAAAAAAAAAAAAAAAAAGCCGTGACGTTTTCTTTCAAAAATTAAAATGGAAAAAAAAGTGAAAAAATGAAAAAAGAAAAAAGAAAAGGCCAAAAAAAAAAGTTCAATATCAAATGCAACATTCAAAAAAAAAAAAAAAGTTAAGACATGCATTTAGAAAAATGAAAAAAAAAGATGAAAAAGAGAAAAAAAAAGTGCTTGTAAAAAAAAAGGTGTGAAAAGAAAAAAAAAAAAAAAAAAAGCCATGAAAAAAAAAGATGTAAAAAAAGAGAAAAAAAAAAAAAATAAAGAAAAAAAAAAAAAAAGAAAAAAAATGCCGGAGAAAAAATAATGTCCTCCAAAAAAATCCCTCTAGATAAAAAAAAAAATAGAAAAAAAAAAAAAAAAAAATAAGTAGAAAAAAAATGGTCCCTTGAAAAAAAATCACAAAAGAAAAAAAAAAAGTTGCAAAGACAATAAAAAAAAGAAAATGAAAAAAAAAAAAAAATATTTGTGACGACGACTTACGCAGACAGCTATGAATCGAAATCGCTCCAGGACCCAAAAAAAAAAAAGTTAATGAAAAAAAAAAAAAAAAAAGCCTTTGAAAAAATACAAAGAAAATTAAAATGCCTCCCGGCAAAAAAAAAAAAAAAAAAATTTATAAATCTCGAAAAAAAAAAAAAAAAAAAAGAATGACTACACAATCCCTGAAAAAAAAAAGAAAAAAAAAGATTCCCCTCTTGAACGAGGCAAAAATTTCGAAAAAAAAAAATTGCTCAAAAAAGAACTAGGCGTGAAAAAAAAAAAGAAAAGAAAAACAGACGCAAAAAAAGAAAAAGCGAAAAAAAGCGCCAAAAATGAACCAAGCTCAAAAGTTAACTGCATTCAAGGAGAAAAGAAAGAAGAGAAGAGAAGTAGAGAGAAGAGAGAAAGAAGAAGAAAAAGAAGAAAAGAAGAAAGAAGAAGCAGAAAAGTGGAGAAAAAAGAAGAAGGAAGAGAAAAAGAAAAAGAAAAAAAAAGAATTTAAGGGAAAGAAAGAAGAAGAGGTAAAGGAAAAGAAGAGAAAAATGAGGATAGAAGAAGGAAAAAAAGAAAAGAGAAAGAAAAAGGGAAGAGAAAAGGAAGAAGAAAGGAAAAAAAAAAGAGAGTAAGGGGAAAGGAAGAAAAGAAAAAATGAAAAAGGGAAAAAGAGAAAATTTAGAAGAAGAAAGAAGAAAGAAGAAGAAAAGAAGAGAAGAGGAAAAAAGGAAGAAGGAAAAGAAAAGGAAGAAAAAGGAAGAAGAGTTTTAAAAAAAAAAAAGTGAAGTAGAAGAAGAAGGAAGAAAGAGAGGAAAGAAAAGAAAAAAAATAAAGGGGGAATAAAAAGAAATTGGAAGAGAAGAGGAAAAGGAAGAAGGGAAGAAAAAAAGGGAAAGGTATGTAAAAAAAAGAAAAAAGGGAAGAAAAGAAAAGAAGGAAAGAAAAAGAAGAAGAGAAGAAGAAAGAAAAGAAGAAAGAAGAAGAAAAAAAAAAAAGGAAGTAGAAAAAAAAAAAAAAGAAGAAAAGAAAAGAGAAAAAAAAGAAAAAAAAAAAGAGAAAAAAAAAGAAGAGGGAAAAGAAGAATAAGGGGGAGGAAAAAAGAAGAAGAAAAAAAGAAAAGAAAAGAAGAAAAGAAGAAGTTTGAAGAAGAAGAAAAGCAAAGAAAAAAGAAAAAAAAGAAAGAAAAAGTGAAGAAAAAAAGAAGAAAAAAAGAGTGTAGAAAAAAAAGAAGAGAAAGATAAGAGAAAAGAAGAAAAGAAAGAAGAAAAAAGCAGGGGAAAGAAAGAAAAGGGGGAAAAAAGAAAAAAAAAAGAAAAGAAAAGGAGAAAAGGAAAAAGAAGAAGAAGAAAGAAAAAAAAAAAGGAAAGAAGAAAAAAGAAATGGAAAAGAAGAAAAAAAAAAGAAAAAAGAAGAAAAGAAAGCTTGAAAAAAAGAGAGAAAAAAAAAAAAAAAAAGAGAAAAAAAGAAAGAAAAGAAAAGAAGAGAAAAGAAAAAGAAGAAGAAGAAAAAGAAGAAAAGAAGAAGAAAAAAGGAGAAGAAAAGGAAGAAAGAGGGTTAGAGAGAGAAAAAAAAAGAAAGAAGAAGAAGAAAAAGAGTAGAAGAAGAAAAGAGTGGGTGGGAAAAGAAAGAGCGGAAGAAGAAAGAAAAAGAGAAGAAAAAAAGGGAAAGAGAAATGAAAGAAAAGAAGAAGAGAAGAGAAAAAAAAAAAGAAGAAAAAAGAAAGAAAGAGAGAAGAAGAAAAGAAAGAGAGAAAAAGAGAGAGAAGGAAAAAAGAAGAAAGATTAAGATGTGGGGAGAAGAAGAAAATTGAAGAGAAAAGAAGTAAAAGAAGAAGAAAAGACCAAGAAGAGATGAAGAAGATTTGAAGAAGTAGAAGTTGTTTTGGAAAAGAAGAAAGTAGAAGAAGAAAAAAAGAAGAAGAAGAAAAGAGAAGAAATTGAGAAAAAGAAGAAGAGAGGGGGGGGTGGAGAAGAAGAAGACGGGGGAAGAAGAAGAAGAAAAAAAAAAGAAGAAGAAGAAGGAAAGAATAAAAGAAAGAAGAAAAGAAAGGAGGAAGAAGAAGAAGGAAAAAAGCTTTTCCCTGAATGAAGAAAAAGAAACCCAAAAAAAAGAAAAGAGGAAAGAAGAAAAGAAGATAGAAAGAGTAAGAAGGAAAAGAAGAAAAAAAAAAATGGGAAGAAAAGAAAAAGAAAAAAAAGAAGAAGAAAAATAGAAGAAGAAGAAGAAAAGGACTGGGGGAGAAACCTTAAGAAAAGGAAGAAGAAATTATGGAAATTAAGAAAAGCAAATTTTCAAAAAAGAAAAAAGAAGAAAAAAGAAGGATAGGAAGAATAAGAGGGGGAAAAAAAAAAAAAAAAGGAAGAAATAAAGAAAAAAAAAAAGAAAAAAAAAGAGAAGAAAAAAAAGAAAAAAAAGAAAAAGGGAAGAAAAAAAAAGAAAGAGAAGAGAATTTGTTTAAGAAAAAAGAAAAGAAGAAAAGAGGAGCAAAAAAGGAGAAGCAGAAAGAAGAAAAGAAAAAGAGAGACTTTGGAAAAAAAGAAGATTGAGGAAAAAAGAGGAAAAAAATTTTGGAAGAAAAAAAAAGGAAGAAGAAAAAAAAAAAAAGAAGAAAAGAAAAAGAGCAGTGTTAGATGAAGGAAAGGGCTTTAAAAAAAAGAAAAGGGAGAGAAAAAAAAGAGAAAGGAAAAAAAAGAAGAAGTGTGTTAGTATGGGAAAGAAGAGAAAAGAAAAAAAAAGAAGAAGACGAAGATGAAAAAAGAAGATTTTTTTTAGAAGAAGAAGAAGAAAAAAAAAGAAAGAAGAGAAGGGAAAAAAAAAAATGAAGGAAAAGAAAAGAAGAAGAAAAAGAATAAAGAAAGAAGAAGGGAAGAAGAAGGAAATGAGAAGATAGGGAAGAAAGAAAAGATGAGGAGAAAAAGTTTGAGGAAAAGAAGAGTTGAAAAGAAGAGATAGAGAGAAGAAGAAAAGGAGAGAAGGAAAATAGAAAGAAAAAAGAAAAGAAAAAGAAGAAGAAGAAGAAGGAAAAAGAAGAAGAATAGAAGAAGGAAGAAAGAAAAGTGGAAGAAAGAAGAATGGAAGAAGAAGGGGAAAGAGAGAAGGAAAGAAGAAAAAGAAGAGAAAAGAAAAAGAGAAAAAGAGAAAGGAAAAAAGGAAAAAAAAAAAAAAAAAAAGAAAAAGAAAAAGAGGAAAGAAAGAAGAAAGAAAGAAAAAAAGAAAAAAAGTAAAAAAAAAAGAAGAAGAAGAGAAAAAAGGAAGAAAAAAGAAAAAAAGGAAGTGAGAAGAAGAAAAAAGAAAGAGAAGAGAAAAAGAAGAGAAGAAGAAGTAAAAAAGGAAAAAAAAAGAAGAGAAAGAGAAGAAAAGAAAGAAAAAAAGAAAAAAATAAGAAGAAAAAAAGAAGGAAAAGAAGAAAAAGAAGAATGAAGAAGAAAAAAAAGAAGGAAGAAGGAGAAGGAGGAAAAGAAGGGAAAGAGAAAAAAAGAAAGAAGAAGAAAAAGAAAGAGAAAGAAAAAAAAGAAGAAAAGGGAAAAAGGAAAAAAGAAAAAAAAAGAACCCATAGAAGAAGAAGAGAAAAGAAGAAAAAAAAAAAAAAAAGAAATGGAAAAAGGGAAGAAAAGAAGAAAAAAAGCGGAGAAGAAACCAAGTGTGAATAAAAAAAGAAAGAAAAAAAAAAGAAAAAAAGAGGAAGAAGAAAAGTTGGGAAGAAAGAAGAAAGAAAGAAGAGGAAAGAAGAAGAAGATGGCCCCTTACAAATAAAAATAAAAGAAAAGGAAGAAGAAGAAGAAGAAGAAGAAGAAGAAGAAGAAGAAGAAGAAGAAGAAGAAAGAAAAGAAGAAGAAGAAGAAGAAGAAGAAGAAGAAGAAGAAAGGAGAAGAAGAAAAAGAGGAACAAGAAGAAGAAAAAGAAAAAGATGAAAAGAAGAAAAAGAAAGAAGAAAGGAAGAAAAGAAGAAGAAGAAAAAGAAGAAAATGAAAAGAAAAGAAAAGAAGAATATGGAGAAGAAGGAAAAAAAAGAAAAGAAGAAGAAGAAGAAGAAGTTAAGAAAAGAAGAAAAGAGAAAAAGGAAAAAGAAAAGAAAAAGAAGAAGAAAAAAAAAAAAAAAAAAAAAGAAGAAAAGAAAAAAAAATTAGAAGAAGAAGAAAGGAAGAAGAAGAAGAAAAAAGAAGAAGAGAAGAAAAAAAGAAGAAGAAGAAAAGAAAGAAGAAGGAAAAAAGAAGAAAGAAGAAAACAGAAAAGAAGAAAAGAAAAAAAAGAAGAAGAAGAGAAAAGGAAGAAATTTGAGAAGAAAAGAAAAGAAAAAGAAGAAGAAAAAAAAGAAAAAAAAAAAGAAGGAAAGAAAAGAGAAAGAAAAGGAAGAAGGGGAAGAAGAAGAAAAGAGTAGAAGAAAGAAGAGAAAAAAAAAGAAAGAAAAGAAAAAAAAAGAAAAAAGAAGAAGAAAAAAGAAGAAAGAAAAAGAAAGAGAAGAAAAGAAGAAAAAAAGAAGAAAAGAAAAAGAAGAAAAGAAGAAAAAAAGAAGAAGAAAGAAAAAGAGGAAAGAAGAAAAAAAGAAGAAGAAAAAAAAAAAGAAAGAGAAGAAGAAGAAGAAGAAAGAAAAAAAAGAAGAAAAGAAAAAAGAAAAAGAAGAAAGAAGAAGAAGAAGAAGAAAAGAAGAAGAAAGAAAAGAAAGAAAAGAAAAAGAAGAAGAAAAAAAGAAAGAAGAAGAGGAAAAAAAAAGAAAAAAGAAGAAAGGAAGAAGAAGAAGAAAGAAAAAAGAAGAAAAAAGAAGAAGAAGAAGAGAAGAAGAAGAAGAAGAAGAACGAAGAAAGGAAGGAAGAAAAGAAGAAGGTGTGATGAGAAGAGAAGAAGAAGAGGGAAAAGCGGAAGAAGAAAGAAAGAAGGAAAAAAAAGAAGAAGAGAGAAGAGAAAGGAGAAGAAAAAGAAGAAGAGAGAAGAAAAAGAAGAAGAAGTGAAGGGAAAGAAGAAGAAGAAGAAGAGAAGAAAAGGAATGAAGAAGAAAAAGAGGAAGAGAAAAAGAAGAAAAGAAGAAGAAAAAAGAAGAAAAAAAGAAAAGAAGAAAAAAAAAAAAAAAAAGAAGAAAAAGAAAAGAAGAAAAAGAAAAGAAGAAAAGAAGAAAAAGAAAAGAAGAAAAGAAGAAAAAGAAAAGAAGAAAAGAAGAAAAAGAAAAGAAGAAAGAAGAAAAGAAGAAAAAGAAAAGAAGAAAAGAAGAAATGAGAAGAAATGAGAAGAAGAAGAAGAAGAAGAAGAAGAAGAAGAAGAAGAAGAAGAAGAAGAAGAAGAAGAAGAAGAAGAAGAAGAAGAAGAAGAAGAAGAAGAAGAAGAAGAAGAAGAAGGAAAAGAAGAAGAAGAAGAAGAAGAAGAAGAAGGAAAAGAAGAAGAAGAAGAAGAAGAAGAAGAAGAAGAAGAAGAAGAAGAAGAAGAAGAAGAAGAAGAAGAAGAAGAAGAAGAAGAAGAAGAAGAAGAAGAAGGAAAAGAAGAAGAAGAAGAAGAAGAAGAAGAAGAAGAAGAAGAAGAAGAAGAAGAAGAAGAAGAAGAAGAAAAAGAAGAAGAAGAAGAAAAAGAAGAAGAAGAAGAAGAAGAAGAAGAAGAAGAAGAAGAAGAAGAAGAAGAAGAAGAAGAAGAAGAAGAAGAAGAAGAAATAAAAGAAGAAGAAGAAGAAGAAGAAGAAGAAGACAAAGAAGAAGAAGAAGACAAAGAAGAAGAAGAAGAAGTAGAAGAAGAAAAGTAGAAGACAAAGAAGAAAGAAGACAGGTAGATGAAGAAAAAGAAGAGGAAGAGTAATGAACGAAAGTCCTCACTGAAAGTCCTCACTGAAAGTCCTCACTGAAAGTCCTTTTGCCGCCAGGTCTATGTTCTGTCCCAGCTGGCAGGTCTATAGTTCTTCCTGATAGTGCCGAAGGCAAGACATTGTCAACTAATGTGGAAATTAATAGCAGTGGAGATAGTCGCTACTGACTTCTGATAACCGGAATACTGCCAGACAGAAAAGGCTGCGGCTTTTGTTTCAACCGGGTTTTGTTAATCATCATCATTATCATCCCCATCATCATCATCATCAACACCACCATCATCATCATCACCACCATCATCATCACCACCACCATCATCATCATCACAATCATCATTACCGCCAACATTATCATCACTATCATCATCACCACCATCTTCAGCGCCACCATCATCATCACCATCATCCTCATCAACACCACTATAAACGTCACCACTATCATCACCACCATCATCACCACTATCATCACCACTATCATCTTCATCACCACCATCATCACCACCATAATCATCATCAGCATCACCGTCATCACCACCATCATCACCACTATAATCACTGTCGCATAATAATATCTTGCGTTTCTTTGCGCACCTGAGCTTTGATGTAACTATGCATAAAATATTGCATGTCAGCTGAACTGCATATTTTGATCATGAGTTCGGAAGCTGTGCAAATGGGTGCGGACAGATGAGTGGATTGAACAGGAGGCCTTAGAAGAAAGATGTCAGTTAGCCGGCTATAAGACCCGTAGTTCATTTCCTTATGCTCGCCTTATGATTACTAGTTTTTGAGCAGCGTTGTTTGTATAATCTGATGGCAGTAGGTTGTGTTGGGCCTGTCATATGGTTTTTGCTGTTCTTATTGAAGTTGATTGAGTAGTATCGTGATTATTAAAGAGGTAAATTGTCAGTGCGCCTTCGTGTCTTAATTGTGTCATCTCTCGCAGTTGTATGTGAACCATTAAGAGGACAATGTCATGAAAGTGTAGTTAATATACTGTGACAATCATCATCACCACCATCATCACCCATATTACCACCCTCATCACCACCATCATCGTCATCACCACCATCATCCCCACCATCGTCATTATCACCACCATCATCACATCAAACATGATCATCAGAATCACCAACATCATCATCACCACCATCATCATCATCACCATCATCATAATCATCACTACCATCATCACACCACAACCATCACCACCTTCATCATCGTCATCATCACCATCATCACCACTATCATCATCATCACTACTATAATTTTCACCATCATCATCCTCATTGTAATCATCATCATCGTCATCATCATAATGATCATAATCATAATTTGTCTTTGCGCTCCTAATGAAGCATGGAACCAACACTGTAGCTAGTGCCCTTGCAGGAAGCCTGCACCAGAAAGTCACAAGCTTTTGCCCTGGTAGTTGCCTTGGTAATTTGTTTTACATGTAGAGGTTGCCAGCCGCATGTACAACCTCATATTAATTGCCGTGTAACACGTGCCTAAAGGTGCATTTGTCCTGTACTGTCTTTGTCTCTGGGGGTCTCCCCCCCAGGTTCTACACGTGACGTGTTGTGTAAGTACTTGCTTGGACAGTCACAGGAAACATAAACTATAATATGAACATGAGTTCCGCAAATGATAGCTAACCCGGGCTTAGAAAAAAACAACACCCCTAAAAGACGTTGAGTCATGCTTACATCTTGATTGGCGGAATTGTCCAAGGGAGGGATGATACATCAGCAGAATGATAAGGCTACACCCCCCCCCCCCCCCACCCACCCATATACAGGAACATACACACAGGTTGAAGTAGTTGAAAATGGTATGAAAAAAGAATACAAAAGGCTAAGTACTGTTTTAAAGTACTGAAATGTAGAAAAAAAAGCAGGACACACAAGAAGTTTGAGACTTCCATTAAAGGGAACTTGCGCAGAATACAAGAATGGCTATGGTGTGACAAGATGATGATAGTTAAACTGATGAAGAGAACCACACAAAGGTGAAGAATAAACGTTAGCGTTGGATAAGACACACATTTAAGAAACCAACAGATATCATTACAGTCTTTTTTCTGTGATAGTGTCGCGAGCATGGAAATAGAGGATGTCTGAGTTTAGACAGACTATGAATGAGTAATGTGAAAGTAAAGAAAATTTGAGTCACAAATGAAAATATGGAGAGAGATATGACTTCTGGAGAGAAGAGAGATATAATCAAATATCTAAGGTCTGCTTCCCAGCCATACTCGAGACGATGTTTTAATATGTCATACCCTTCTCCGTTCTCTCATGAAAAATTGGATAATCTATTACAGTAAGGACTACAACAGCAAACACCAAGTGACAGTTGGAATAGAATGAATTCTGACTGCTTAGAACATATAAATATATTTACTAAAGAAACTAAGATAACAACACAAATAATAACTTCACTAGCTCTGATGGGCTAGTGATTGTAAATCACAATCACAGCAAAATACTTCACTCAATCTCTCAGGCAAAAACGTCTCACTCCAAACCACCAACACCCGTACACTTTCACACTAAACAGATAATCTAACTAAAGGGGTACGGCTTCTTGTTTCGCGGGGAAACGGCCACTCCTTATCCAATACCATAATTCCTGCAGTAAATACGTCAGTCGGTCGGTCACATCATGCACACCGTCATTTGCGGAATTTTCTATTTTCGAGAGAGTACATTAACTTTCAACCACAGCTAAGGAGTGCAACTGTGGTTGAAAGTTAGACAATAATTGTATTGTTTCCCTTATATGTTCTTCTTCTTCTTCTTCTTCCGTCCTTAGCCACCGACCGTCAAAGCAGTCAGTGGCCATTACGCCTAGTGGCGTCTTAGGGCAACAGCAGATAGGTTTTCTTTGCCATTATTTCCCATCACGCCTAATGGCGTCTTTAGGGCAACGGCAAATCAACCCATTTGCTGTTGTTTCCGTAATCGAAGTGACTGGCAAACGGGTGATCAGCCCGTTGTGTCCCTTATATGTACTCTCCCGAAAATAGAAAAGTGCGCAAATGACGGTGTGCATGAACAGTTTGATTATGGAAAGAAGCCAACAACACAATTGATAAACAGTACATGAACTGGAGACAGGAAAGTGCGGAGAAGTAGATTAAATCAACAGACAATCAAGATACTCTTCTGTCCAGTTTCATTCGGGAAACGGATTTAACTCATAATTTTCTTAAAAAATAACCTTAAAATGTAAGTTTTTGATTGTTTCTTCAAGACAAAATTTTAATTTAAAGTATTGCAGACTTATTTTTATGGATCAAAATGATCAAAATAGTTGGCTGCAATTAAAAACCCATCAATTTTGACGGGTTGTTGCTAGTAGTAAATATTCCTGGTAGGTAAGTTACTTCCTCAGCTAGGAAAAACACTACACTGTTCCACCTAATTTGATATTCAAAGGCTATGGAGATAGCACAGAATAAATCCTATGCGTTCACAATTTCCTGTGGCTGGTGGCCACACTAGCAGGTGCAGGAGAAATACTGACCAAAAATGTATATATATTTTTAATTTGAATTAAAGTAACACGGGATCTCTATTCTGTTAAAGTAAGCTAACACCCCACTGTATTAAATAAGTAAATGTGTGCTTACCGAATACAGAATAATTCCTGCACTACAACTGCTATTTAGCTCTTGCACAGAATATCACTTTGTCCAGTGACAGAATTTTCGTGATAAAATGGTATTGAGCGATAAAGACACCTCGCTTAAATAGTGAGATAAAGTCTGCATGTGGCTAAGCGTGGCTTCTGCACGTGCAAGGGTCTAACGTAACAAGACATAAAGGTCGAGGGAAATGTTTCCCTGGCGACTTTAGATACAGGAAAAAGACGTAATCTGAAGCAACAAAAAGCAGTCTTACGAGCGACCTGAGTTCGAGATGCTAGACGCAGGCGGAAGGATGAAAAGTTAAAGTTTCTCCCCCGGGTCCACGAGTTCTCTGCAAATCAAAGAATAGGAAACTAGCCGCCATCTACAAGAAAGGCAGAATAAAAGGACCTTAAGCTAGATGCCGATGTCCACGTGTGAAGGGGTGGAATTTAGCCTGTTCAATGTAAGAGTGACATGACGAATTCCAGAAATAGCGCTATTAGGAGCTATAAGACAGAAAAGTGGGCGTAGAGAAAAATAGAGAACAAGACACCACTCGGGCAGACAGATCCCACTCGAAGTCGAACTAAAAATACACTGAGAGAAGAATTGGGAATAGATTGATAAGCGAAGATACGTAAAGTGGACTGAAGCAAAAATGACATAAAACGAACATTTGCTTCGTTTTGGTTGTAATTCAAATCTATTTAGCGTGACAGCTTCACTTGGTTGTCCCCAAGATACCGTTGCATCTCTGACCTTTCTTACAGGAAGCCAGTGCCAGTACATTAAACATTTTATTGAAGTCTGACACTAAAAAGACAAATTGACCTGCAGCTATTGTCCTTAGCTCGACATTTTATGTCCGGGAAATAATTGTGGTATCATCTTTTGTTTTTGTGTTCACAATTCAGTGAACGAAGGACAGCTAATGAGAACATTGGGTCTCCATCCTCAGTTTAAAGAAAACAAATCAATGACGTCAGATCTGAATACAGGATCTCCGTCCTATAACAATGGTAAAAATAAAAACAAATAAACCAACAAAATAGGATTGATAAGAACACACAGATCGCCCTCCAATCATATGGAAAAAAAAGACAGATAAGACTAAAGAACTTCAACATGATAGTGATGCTGCCATTTAAACATCATTTTTATTTCCCCATGTAGGGGACCCAATGCATTGGCGTGAAACTGTTAGGGAGCCCCACAGGAAGCATTACATGAACGTATTTTTTTGAAAATTACGAGATAAATACGACATTTGCTTCGTTTTGGTGAGTCAGGCGTACTGATAAATGACATTGATGATAATGTACTGTATTTAAGTCTGATCCTATCTATTAGCGTGTACCACAATAATGCTTCACTTGGTTGTACCGCTGGGTTTTCATGGTCACTTACGGAGCATCCCCGCTGATCTCGAATTCTTTTTGTCTCTTTTTTAGCCAAGCGAGGGGCGGGGAGAACATCTGGAAAGACCTTGAGCAGGAAGTCACGTGACAGGAACATTAGTAAAAGTTTGTTGACTATCCTCTTACACCTTGGAAGAGCTGTACAAGTCGGTCATTCATGGTGACAAATGACCAGAACACGTGATCTCCTTAGCTCGACATATGAATGCATTGTATGTATGGTAAGTTTTGACTTAGCGATGTTCACTAGAAAAAACGATAAAGCTAATGAGAACATTGGGTCCTCCACACTCAGTTTTAAAGCAATGTTCAAATCAATGACGAGACTTCTCTATACAGGATCTCCGTCCTTAAACAATGTCCGTAAAATCTATTAAAAGATAAACCAACAAACAAACAAATTAACAACAGCGAATGAGAACACGGGGTCACCTTCAACAATAAACAGAAAACCAAAATAATGGCAACAAATCAGAACACAGATTGTTTCTTACAATTCTCATATTGGAAAAATCTGACCACTAAAGACAGCAATCGACACGCGGACCTAAAAGAAGTGCCGTCTAAGGCATGGGCAAATTTGCCCAAGCTTCAATGTCTTTTATTTGCCATTCTAGGATTTATTGTTAGCGATCATTTTTATTCACAGGGCTGGTAGGGACCCAGTGCACTGCTTTGCCCAGGGTCTACAACGCTGTTAGGACGGCCCTGTCAAAAGACAACCAAACAAGCAAATAAGCTAATAAAACTACAAACAAATGTATGATAGTGAATTTAAACACTCCCCAGGGTAATGGAGGAAGAGGGAGGCCAAAGAACACATGTTAAAGAACAGGCGACAGCCAAGCGAGGGGCGGGGAGAACATGGAAAGACCTTGAGCAGAAGTCACGGGACAGGAACACTTAGTAAAAGTTTGTTGACTGCCTCTTCACCTTGGAGAGCTGAAGGATTATGGTGAAATCAGAACACGTGATCTCCAAGACATATGAATGCATGTATGTATGGTAAGTATTGACTTAGCGATGTCAGCACTAGGATAAAACATAAAGATAGTCCATTTAGAACACACTGCCGTAGTGGAGCAATGTTCTCTCTTGAGACTTCTCTTATACTAGGTCTTTATTTAACTGATTCCGTACGTAAGATCTATTAAAAGACGCAATAGCCGACCGCTGTGGCCGCAAGATCTTTTAAAAGACGCTGATTTATTTCGTTGTTTCTTTCTATTCTGATATTGTATACTGCCCATAATTTATCTCGAATGGAAGTAAACACAAAACTGGGCAAATTTCAACAAGCTTCAATGTCTTTTATTTGCGTTTAAAGCGATTTTTTCACATTTATCTTCAATGTAAATCGTGTTTTGTTATCGCCATAATCGAAAACACACAGCGATTATGTTACTAATTTGGTAAACAGTGAACAACACGACTGTGTGATCAACCCATAACTTTCATAGTTGTAGCAGATTCAAATTTTACCTGCCATAATGCCAAAGACAGCAGAGGAATACTGTTATTGTAATATGTAAACAGTGAACAAACTGTGTGATCAACCATAACTTTCTTACTTTTTCTGTGTTTCTAAATGGATTACCTGCACAAAGAGAGCAGTGAAACTGTATTGTGATAACAATTTATGTTACAAGCCTTACGTAGTCGAAAATTTTTGTTCAAAATTTCAAGTTATCTTTTTTCCGTGTACATATTATCTGTTATAACATAAACATAACATAAAATTAGCCAGAAAGGCATATGGATTTATATTGTTCATCCAATGTACTTTAATTTGATATATAATATGTTATACTTAACTCATGATTAGACACACATTGTCAGTAAACGTAAATTATGTATGTGTAAATTTTTGTGGCTTAAAAATAATTCCGTCCAGAGCTGAAAATAATTACGTACGGAATCAGTTAATACAATCAAACCGCAAAGTATTATATATTTGGACACGCGACGTAACATAACTGACGGACCTTGAGGCTAGTGAACGGGACGTGCCTCGCCAAAACGAGGCAATATTCTAACACCTCAACCATTTCTGTGCCGCGGGGATATTTAACATTTATCAAGAGGGTGACGGGTACCAACCAAATATCGCGAATCCACTTATAGAAAACGGTTCATTTTTACAATTTAAAAAATAAAAACCAAACAACAAAATATTGATATTCGGCTGGGTAACCCATTTAATGATACAATCAATATTCAAGGTTAAAAAAAATATTGATCTTCACACTATTTGAGTCTCGTATAAGTAGTGGGATCTTTGGCACTGCATGTCACTGGCCAACCTTTCATAATAAGGAGTGTATGATGATGATGTACCTGCTGAACTGTAAGGTAATGCTTTGATTGTTAGGGTAGCAGCTTTTGAATATAACATAACTTCCTGTGTCTATCAGCCACATGTTTTTGTAATTTTGTTGAGACCAGGGGGAGACGATCGTCTACCAAGGCAAGTATGGGAAACTAAGAGCCAGGGACCCAGACCTCCAGGTCGACCCAGAGTCCGCTGGGTGGACAGCATTAGACAGTCTCTGAAGGACCAAGGACTAGATTGGAACCAGGCCAGGAGGAAGACAACCGATAGGATAGTCTGGCGCTCTCTCTGGCAAACCTCTACAGCCCAGGGTAGAAGAGGAACGACTAAGCAAGTAAGTTAATGAACTACTAACCTCCAATACTAAAGAAGTTTAGTAGAAGATACCCAATAATTTCTGACAAGGCAAGCAAAATTGTACATTTTTTTTATTTCATCCGCAAACTTTTCTACGGGCAAACAAATAAGCCTTGGCGGGCACCGCGTTACGTACCTTTAGTCTAATTTAAACAAAAATACTAGGCTTTTGTTGTTTATTTTTAGCTGGGGTAACCAGTGAGCGTCATAAGGGGAATTAATTGGAATGAATAGCATTGTGCAAAAAAAAAAAAAAGAGTGTTAAGATAACCGTGCAGAAATGAGGGCACGGGCATACATTTTAGAGCAGTGGTGATGAATTTCATGGTTAGTGTATAATAGAGTGTGCTCATGAGAATGGCCAATATGGCTGATGGTAATTCATTGCAACCTGCCTTCGATATTTGCCACGTCAATAAAGGCAAGGTAAAAGTGAATGCTAAAATTAATAAGATTTTCCCTCATTTAGACAGCTCGCCAACAAAGAAGCCTTCAATCAAATGCTCGTTGTAAAAATATTAAATATAAAACTAATTTATCGTCATATAATTTATGTGCTTTTTTCTTTGTCTTTATTATTATTCTTCTGTTGTTTTTACTTCTTTTGGTCTTCCTCTTCGCATTCATCATCATCATCATCACCACTACCACCATCATCATCATCCTCGACGTCATCATTACCTTCATGATGATCATCGTTGTCGTTGCAATCACCATCATCATCGTCCTCACTACCACCACCACCATCACCATTATCATCGTCGTCATAATTATTAACATCACCATTATCATCACCACCATCATCATTATCATCATCATTACCACCACCATCATCATCATCATCATCACTACATTCATCTACTGGTCTTTCTGTGACCGCTTGGCATACGCTACCATTTGTACGTGTTAAAATGCTACATAGAGAATAACAGACGTTAAGCAGATAAAGCGTTTTTGCACAAAACGCAGTATAAATTTTATGATCAGATAGCAGTCATGACGAAGAGAGTTATTGTGGAGCTGTCTCATAGAACAATAATGAATGCGTGAAAGTGTGAAATGAATGTTGTGAATTCTTGGGTTTTTCCATTGTTTAGAGAGAGAGAGACGTGTGGAAAAAGTCGAAAAACTGAGAAAACGTGTGCAAATGTAGATAATTGTAACGTGTGAAAAAAAGAGTGAGTCGTGTGAAAAATGGCGGGAAAAAGAAGTAGCTGTGTATAAAAAGGAGAGATGTGGGCGATAGGCAGGCTTCTACAGATTTTTAGGATTAGATAGATAGAAATTTTGCTAGGCAGTTGTAGTGTTAGGTGAACTTCGTCTTTGAGATTATCAAGACAAGTTTTTAAGTTGACAAGTTTTTATATTATTCTGTTGGATATATTTTCCTTGTGGATATATTTTTCCTTGTGGATATATATTTTCATTGTGAAATTTGCAGTGCTTGTCTAATGACATCAAAATAAACTCTGATTGAATTTGCTACACAGCTGTGTTTTATTTGGAATGTCACAGATGGATCTTTTAACAAACCATTATACGAGGTATTGCTTATCACTAAACCTAAAAGGGTAAGAACGAAACTGGGAAGAAAATTAAACTTCAGTCAAGAATTTCCATCTCAGGCGGAAGGCCTGTAACGACTTGAACAGAAACGTATAAAGGATTAGCTCTCGTCAAAATATTTACCTGCGCACAACACAGTTGACTGGCCAACTGACCCGGTCATACACATTCTTACATCATCATAACCGGGCTGGTTACATTTCTTCTTTTTGATCTTCCTCTTCTTTTTGTCTCTCTTTGATCATCATTATCATCATCATCCTCATCATCATCAACACGAGTTAGCCCACTAAAATTCACTTTATGTATGAACTGTCTCAGGTAGAAACACGATCTTTTCTTTGAAGTAACGTTTACATTCGGTAAAATATTATCTTGTTTGGATTTTCCACCTCTCTGTTGATGGAACTTTGGAAGGATATCATCCGTCAGAGATACACAGAATACGCAAGATACACATAGACTCTACTTACTCCATATACTCTGAAAATAGACATGATTACACAGAAGGGAGCTCGCTAAAAGATACACATAGACTCTGTACTTAAAGTTTGAATATACTCTGAAAATAGACATCCACAAAGAACATATATTTAATCTTTTCACAAAATAAGATCAATTGTTTGGGAGCTCAGTGTTTCTAAAGTAGATTCTCACAGCTCCTGGGTTTTTCTGTCGCTGATTTCAAGTTTTGAATCACGTGACGTTAAATAGACATCCACAAAGAACATATATTTAATCTTTTCACAAAATAATGATTAAAACAATTGTTTGTTTTATTTAAAGGAATATAATAAGTAAAATCCTGACAAATGGGAGTGAGTCATGGACAATTATTAAACAAGGAGGGAAAGAAATAGAGGCCACAGAGATGTGGTTTTACAGAAGAATGTTAAAAATACCATGGACAGCCAAAAAGAGTAATGAGGGTGTCCTGAAAGAGGCCAATGCACAAAGGAAACTTATTTCACAGTTAGAAAGAAGGCCAAGGATGGGGGGTTTTGGCAGATACTTGACAGTTTGACATCGTGGCACGGAAAGAAGTTAACAGCAGAATTGATAAATTGTACTGGAGACAGGAAGTTGTGGAGAGACATGATCTCCTACGCCACTAGACATGGTACTTGAAGACGAAGAATAAGTAGAAGGTAAACGTAGTACCATAGCAGATAATGCTGTAGGGGAGTGAAGTGTTAGAGAGTTCACCATACTAGGTTCCGCTATTTCTATGAGGTGGGGTGATCAGTTCATTTCCCCGATGCATATGCCTTTCCTAACGCAAGAGCAGAGTCAAATACCCATTTACAGCTGGGTAAACTAGAGGGTGATGCTACCAGGTTGCGACCCCGGAGCCCGCTAACTTCGCCACAAGAGAAAAGAGCTCCAATATGAATGATTATTATTAAATATACAACATACTAACAATAATAATAGCCCCTTCAGTTCATAACTGACTACGGGCATGCGCCTCTGAGGTGACAGCCCTCAGCTTCTTATTTTCCAGGTATTCCTTTCGACGTCTCTTCTGCTTGCAGTGAGAGCTTCTTTTCGCCCAATCTTGGGTGGAGCCGTAGATAGTGTGGCCGTTGATGATGGTTAGTCTATTATACCCTACTTCTATCTCTTCATCGTATAGGTTAGTATCTCTGCCCTAAACAGTAGGCAGGTTGTTTATGATAAGAAAGCTTCTTTCTCTTAGACGATAACCTTTCTCATACCAACAGTTGATGAATGATTTAACGACGACAGCAGCAATTATTCAACGTCGAACTTTATTTACATCTGGGAAATAATATGCCCAACCTTCCACCTGAAGTTGGCAGACTTGTACAACAAGATTCAGTAGGCAATAATTCAATTTCACTCTCTCTCGCGCTGCTCCAGTTATCATAACTGTCTCTAGTGGTTATTGAGATCAAACTTTGAGAATCACTGTTGTCGTAATTTGATCTGCCATCTATTTCTTCATATCTAAACACTCGTCTCTTTTATGCTCGGACATATTCTTACGTTTCTGCCTTGGTGTATCTTAAATGAAACTGGCCTCACCGCCAGGGATGTAAATTTACCAAGTCTATCTTCTACTCTCAATACTATCGGCTGTCTACTGTTCTTCTCATTTACTTAAAAGTTCATCATAGTTGGCAAAACTCAATGTACCTGATATCTCGAAATACACACATTTTACTCAACTGGAAACACTGACATCTCGTCCTTCAGAATAAATAAAACTGTCATACACAATCGTGGTAAATAATGCGAGATAGACGTCTGGGCGACAGTCACTTTTCTGCCACCGCAGAAATCAACCAACATACGTTGGCTTATCGTCCCGATGACACTTCTACTCGCTACCACTTCTAGATGCTAACTCTATCACATGTCATAGCAGACTATCTAGAAGCTATCTCTATCACATCTGGGAGCTAACTGATTTTATCTAAAACGTCGATTTACAACCATGACTATTTTCGAACGTTCTTGAACAACTTATCTGACAAACAACTCACTCGACCATTCAAAACACGTGAATTACGATCACGTAGCAGAGTTCACCTTGCCAAAAACAAAAAAACCGACAGTCCTCAACCAAGGGATGTAAACACTACTCTTGACCCCTTCCTCCTGGTTTATCAATTATTCCCCTTAGACTATAAATAAAAGTCAGCTAATATTAATCATAAAAGTCAATGTCATAAAAATACTTCTAACCGAATTTTCCTCTTACCCACTCTAACAGTTACAATACCATAGCAACTTGCTGTGTCCAATCAGCTCAACGTTTTCCACGTGTGCCTCATCATTTTCATTTCTGTCTACAACTCTCTTTTCCGTTAGTTAATTCTAAACCACCACGTTATTTTATATTTGGACTTGCGCCCTAATACAACCGATGGACCATGCGTCTGTTCAACAGGGCGCGCTTCACCAAAAGAAAGGCAACATATGACTAAAACAAAAAAAATGATCTAATTGTTTTTCAGTCTATCTTTGCTTCATTGGAGGTTCCAGAACAAGGACTGCCTGATGATGCTATCAACGGATTTACCCAGTATGTGTCCTATCCATCACCAACGTCTTCTTCTCATCTCTTGTCCAGTGTCATCTACCTGGTTCTTGTCACCAGTTCCACAAGGACGGTTATTATCAGGGAAAAACAGCAGCTACTCAATAGTTTTGTATTTGTAATAAAATAAAAAAAACACTGCTTATATGCTTTCTGCCCAACCCGGCAAACCGTCTTAAATTATTTGCTGTTTTGGATAGATCTTACCAGATGAGTATATTTCTTGCTAAAATTGTTTCAATATTCTAGAACCACCAAGACAAGAGAGATAGAGGGAGATATAAAAACAAACTCAGAAAAGAACTAGGAACAAATACGAACGACATAAAGAAGGTGTTGAAATACCTTGAATGGATGGTACAGGTTGGGCACGCTGGCCATTGTGTTTTGAAGGCTTGGAAGCTGTCTTTTTATCAATTCGTTATTCTACATCACGTGATCCTCTTGGAAATATGATATTCTTCATAACTAATGTGATATAGAGAGCCTAATGAACAATGAAGGGAGACAAAGAAAAGGGCGACTATTATGTCAAGACAAGGGCGACAAATTTCGTCGCGTTCATTGTTTTATTCCATCTTATCTTCGGGAGCCGCGCTGGTGTAATGGCTTCGGTGTTGTACTGGCGACCAGGTGTTTATGGTTCAAACCCGGGCGTCGGCGTTTGAAGAAATGTTTACGGCCGGAAATTTGACTGAATAGCCTGAACGGCTCCTGTGATAAACCCTCTGTGGATGGGAAGGAGCGAAGCTCCTGACCGGGTTGGAAGGAAAGTCCTCAGGTTCCCCAGCCTCGCAATGATATGTCATTGGGCCGAAGGGCTGAAAGCCCAAGTGCCGCTGGTTAAAAAAAAAAAAAAAAAAAAATCTTATCTTCAGCTTGTACTGAGAAAACCGCGTTCAAGTTTTTGTGTTGCTGGTTGAAAAAAAAATGAGATATCACATTACAATGAATAAGACGAGTCAACGGTGAGGAATGCATAGCTAGACTGCTTGCGTCAGGTTCAGCGAACCAGAGCTGACCAAGATCCTACTCCACCTCCACGTGGTGGTCCTGGAAACAGGCTGCATCACTGCAGTCTGGCTGAATGAGTAGGGATCGGAGAGGGAAGGCAAACCCAATCCCAAAAAGTGCCGTGCTGAAGTCGGATGTGTCGGCCGAAAGGCGCAAATATCGCAGCTCGCTGTAAACGGACACAACGCACCCAACGTCCTTTTTAGGACGAACGTAGAAAAAGAAGTTTCATGATGATCCAAACAGTAAACTCTGAGATTTTTTGTAGTATTATAGATTAAACTACATGATTTATGACCTCAGGACACTTTTGGCCAATAGTGGAGATCGAAAAAAGCATTACTTAGGCGACTCATGAGCTTTAACGGTTGGGCGTAATGTCAACAAATTTTCTGCTTTAAGAACACATAGCTGCAGAAACACACAGACAGAAGCACACGTTGCATCTTCATAACGGAGATTGCTAAATCAAAAATAACAAGAAAGAAATGACACGATAGGTAAATTAAAAACTTGAACAAGGGCACAGAAAAGGGAAGTCACTAAGTGCCGAAAGGGTAGACAATATAAGCACGTTAGGGTGCGTGACAATTGATGTGATGGTAGATCATTGTGGGATCTAAGGAAGGAGATTGGAGCATCAGTTGTCCGTGTGCAATGACGATAGTCCTTAAATCCATAACCAAATCTAAATTACGTAAGACCAACACAGAAATACCTTGTATTACTGCACAAATGTTGTCAGCAAAAGATAAGGCATTACTCAAACAAAAGATTAGTGGGCAGTTTGGAAATGGATTGACTCTATACAGCACTGAAGAACTTTCTTTCGTATTACTCCTATCATATGGGAGTGAGTCGTGGATAATTAATAAGCAGTCAAGAAGATGTATGGAGGTCACATAGATTTGGGTTGACAGAAGAACGTTTAGAATACGATGGGTGGCTAATAAGAGTAATAAAAATGTGATATAAACTGGCAAGTAAAGGAAGCTTATTAATCTTAGGAGCGAGTAACCCGCCAAACAATAACGAGGACATAATTATGATGTGCACTTTACGGTAGTATTTCTCCTATGATATTTTTTTACCTTTCTATTTTATTTCAATTTTATTGGATCTTTGTAGTCAAGCTTATCCTGACGTCCGGTCAATGCACTATGAAACAAGTGACAGGTCTACGTGCTCTTTTTATGGGTATTCATTTTATTTGTCACAGCACAATGCGCTGTTTCCGTACTTTCCAGAAAAAAGTACTTTCATGAAATTATTACAAAACATGCGCATTCTTTTAATGAGTGTTCAATTTAGCTTTCACTATACAATGCATGCCTTGCCCGTATATTCCAGGAAACCTGGGGGTATGGGGGGGGGGGGGGGTTCATTGTTCATAACAGGACATATCACATAAAGTCTAAGTAATATGGGAATACTTGAGGGAGATAATGGACTTGGTCAAGGGCACAGAAAAATGAAGATCAAGAAACGGAAAGACTATACGAGGTATCGGCGCTATGACAAAGCAGTATTTTGTGATATGCAACCAGCCAGGAGCAAGAACGGGGGAAAAGGAGCGGATAGGAGGCCAGGGGCGGTTCTCTCTTTGGATTTGAGCGAGTAACCCAAATTCATAGATCCTGTCAAAAACCAATAAATTCCAGTTGTAGATATACAGACACTTGAAATAATTGTATGATGTGCACTAGCGATATTTTCTTTATCAAATTTTATTTCTCCTATATATAAGTAAAATGTATTCGAGTTTTCATTATATTTCATTGGATTTTGTGTTATAAACTTTCTATTTTATTTCAGTTTTATTTGATCTATCTTTTCTCAAAACGAATAATAGATGCTTAAAGATTAACTTTTAAAGTTTCGAAGGAGCTTAATAATAAATCCAGTCCGGTCCAATGCATGTGTTTTTAATCCACTAGAATTCGGAGTGAAATGATGTCGGGTAATTATGACAGGTCATACGTAATGCTCATCATTTAAACCAGCAATATAACAGAAATCTTTATTTGTCTTAAACAGCACAGTTTTATCAGGACTTTTTTTCAAGTTAATCTTGTGGTTAGGAAAAATTACATGAAAGAAACTTTCATCAGATTAAAAATTATCAAACAAAACATGCTCTATTGATTCGATTTACTGAATGTGACCGAGCCTTTTTCCTAATAAAACTTTTTCCCGGGTTCTATCATATTTAGATTTTCACTCATTTTTTATGTATGTCGAACTGCGTACAACTCGTTTCATGCCTTGATTCTTCAAGTCCGCAATTTTCCAGGATCTGGGGGCGGGACATAGAAGGTAGACAATGTCATATCGGTCAAGAGCTTTTAATTACTGTGTTTATATCATTCTAAAGGGGTCTTCAAACTTGGGGGTGGGATTTTTATGATGGGTATTCATTAATTTATTTTTTTCATAACAGGACAACTCACCATAAAGTTTTCTGTAATACCCGGCAATTTTCCTTAGTGGGATAATTTGTTAACTCTGTTTCATCCCCCCCCCCCTTTTTCAGAGGGCTTAGGAAACTAATGGACACCATTGGGATAAGTAAATTTTGTCTATCACCAAACTTTATATTGAACACCTCTTTCAGTAATTAAATTCACTGTTTCAAGTTTCCTGATAACTATCGGATATCTCGAGAGTGGTTTTATCTTTTCTAATACAAGCGGGAAGGGCTTTCGATACCATTTCTTCACCCCCTCTCTCAAAACAATGTAAACATGATATTGTTTTTTTGTGATTTGTCCGGTAAATAAACATCATAAACTTAAATCGGACTGTGTTGGAATACCCAAAAGCCCAAACATTCCCATTTAGGGCTGTATCCACGTCGTATAGTGCTTGCAAGCAACAAATCGGTGTGAGCGCAGACGTGTGGCTGGAAAACTGGCAAATAATTGTTTGACCAGGAGAGTGGAAGAGAAGATTGAGAGAAACGATTTGTCGTAAATAAGTCTGTCTTTACTCTCCTCCAGCACGCTGTGAAGCAACTATTTAATCTCTACATTTTCTATCACTGAGCTTTCCATCATCATTTTCCACTCTAAACCGGACTACTATTTCTAGACTCTTTTTCTCTCAAAATAAATTTACGACAATAAAGAATTAAGAAACAGACCAGGCTCAAGTTTAAGACCTCGGATAGCTACTTTTTCTTTATGGTTCGCTCTCAAACAACCATATCCATTCTCCCATATAGTAGGCGGTCTGTCTCAGGCAACTCTCATCTCTCTTATACCTACATTTATTTCTCTCATATAGTTGTCGGTTTATCTCAGTCTTCTCTCATATTTTTCATATAACCAGTCCTATTTCTCTCATATAGTTGTTGGTTTATCTAAGTCTTCTCTCATATTTCTCATATAACTAGTCCTATTTCTCTCATATAGTTAACTGTCGGTTTATCTCAGACTTCTCTCATATTTCTCATATAACCAGTCCTATTTCTCTCATATAGTTGTTGGTTTATCTCAGTCTCATATTTCTCATATAACCAGTCCTATTTCTCTCATATAGTTGTCGGTTTATCTCAGTCTTTTCTCATATTTCTCATATAACCAGTCCTATTCCTCTCATATAGTTGTCGGTTTATCTCAGTCTTTTCTCATATTTCTCATATAACCAGTCCTATGTCTCTCATATAGTTGTCGGTTTATCTCAGTCTTTTCTCATATTTCTCATATAACCAGTCCTATTTCTTTCACATAGTTGGCGGTCAGTCTCAGGCTTTTCTTATCGACATACAATTTGACAGAGGGGTTTATGAAGTATATACTGTAAACCATCTCTTACAATGGAACCAACAGTCTTGAATGACATGTTTTACTATTTGCTTGTCGTCCCCACAAGGACACATGACTGTCAGTCAAATTTAAATTTCTTGAACTGGTAATATATGAATCCGCAGAGGTCGATTATTAATATAAATATTATTCCTTAATCTCTTCTGTGCCTGTTATGCCTGACTCCGGGCGTTCTCATTTCTCTCTTTTTGCCTCGTTTTGGCGAGGTTTCAACCTAGTCGGTTATATTAGGGCTCACGTCCAAATATAAAAGACCGTTAGGACTGGTAACATGGATTACTGGAGAAGAACACGAAATGCCAAGACTGTTTATTCCAAGATTAAAGAGCACAGATGTTAATAATGACAAAAATGTGTTAAAATAGAGCAAGGATAGTTGTAATGTGGCCGGGTTCAATATCGCTGTCCCTAGGATGTAGTGGATGCATAAGTTACAGGCAGGCCTAAGTGTGCTAAGGCAGACGTGCACATCATTCATAAAGACAAACTGTTGAGATATGTTCTGACTCCACCGTATTCGATTTTGTTCCTTGGCTGTTGACAGACGAAGCAATCAATGACCATCCCGATACAGACTTATAGTAGACGCAATCACTTCAGTAACTTTACCATTTGCCCTGAGTTACCAGTATAGGTAACACAGGACACAGGCTGTAAAACTATCTTTAGTAAATTATAGAACAATACAAAACTCATGGTAGGTTGTCATGGAAACACATGCATGAGCATAAATACAAAGGTAAAGGTAGTCCCATAACAGATACTGCCAGAGGGAGTGAAGTGTTAGAGATGTCACCATACTAGGTCCAGAATCGAGAGGTGCGGGTGACTAGTTTCCTTCCTCGCTGCCTTTTTCCTTCCCTAACTCAAAATCAGGTACCCATTTATAGCTTGGTTGACTGGAGCGTGTCGGTATCGTGATTCGAACCCGGCACATTTGCCGTTAGAGACCAACGCTCTAACCACTTTGCCAATCGGTGGCTCATGTATGAGCATAGAACACATAAAATGAGATACCCGAGGCCCGTGAACAGTAAACAGTTGTGTGTTTTAAAAATATATATAAATGAAGGTAACGCGTATTACTAGCACAACAGACTAAGAAAATTTCCACGTTGCGACCACAAGGCCTTTGTCAAGGAAAGGACAGGCAGCGAGTGCTAATTGAGAAGCATGAGAAAATAAATACAAGCCGCGACTGTCGCTTGTTCAGGATCGTGCAATGAATGCGCAAAAAAAAAAATAATAATAATAATTGTAACCAGTAAATAATAAATGAGAAGAGGTCTTAACCAGGTCTGTTACGTTGACGTCGCCTGTGACTAAATATAGAAATTCTGTCTCCGTACTATACGCTCTAGGAAGTAAGCATGACTGATTACACTAAAACAAAATTATTATCTGATGATTATCTTCATGGACAGTATTATATTACAAACTCATTGTCCGTGTATGGCATAAATGAGACGGATGGGACATTGCTGATTAGGCTGGTCTCTCGACCTTATCTCGCGAAACAGTGGCTAATGCCATTTCATAACTAATGGGTGCTAACGATGCAAGATGTGTAGATTAGGATGGGGATACAGTTTCTCATTTAATAGTGTTAGTGTCCAGGACATTATTTCCGGTCTCGTCATCCGAGCGTACGAATATTGGACAAAGTAATTACTTCCGACTAATGCCTTTCTTTCAGGCGAGATTTAATAACTTGTCAGTCAATCAATTAACACCATTTAGCTCCCCAAGGAGCATAGGCCTTCAACAAACACATACCAAGTCCTCTTGTCACGTGCCATCAGCTCTAGTTCTTTCCACGCCTTCTTCATTATGTCACTTATGTCTCTAGTTCTCTTCTCCGTGTATTTTATTTGGTCTACCTCTGCCTCCCTCTCCCTGGAAATTCCAGGACAACGACTGCCTTGTAATGCTATCAACAGGTCTCTGTGTGTGTCCTATCCATCTTCAGCGCCTCCTTCTCAACTCTTGTTCTACTGGCACTTGTCCGGTTCTTATCATTAGTTCCACATTGCTGATCTTGTTTTACCATTTCAGTCCTTCTATTCTACGCAAGCAACCATTTATGAATGTCTGCAACTTTTTGGTAGTTTTTTTTTAATTTTATTTTTTTATTCTCCATGTTTCAGAGCCATACTTCTTCTTCTTCCTCTTCCTCGTTCGTCCTGAAAAGGACGTTGGTTGCGTTGTGTTCGTTTACAGCGAAACTGCAATATTTGCGCCTTTCGGCATCGATAAGCTGTGCATATATATAAATAAAGCTGACCTCGTTCACTTTCCCTTTTGTCAGCTATTGCAAAATACCCCGTATTGGAAACGGGTCTTGATTATGTGAGTTTAACCAAACTCCCTTCTGACACCAGCAAGTCAGGTATGTTCTCGGGTCTTCAGCAGGCCGCACAATATGGCGGGCCCCTAGATATAATGGACACTGTGGTATTTCGCTAACAAACAGGGTGAGTCAAACCTTGTTTAAATGGTATCACCGCAGATAGCGGGATACAGCACCTGTAAAGTTCTTCGGGCATACACCAGCCCAGTGCATATAATATTAGAATACTTCGTGAGCTCCATTACTGGTGTGGTGAACTTTTAAATACAATATCTAAATTAGAATATAACAGTATAGTGCATAAAGTCAAAGATAGGATAGTACTACAAATTTTCGGCGAGAATCTTAGTCGTCGCCTACGCCTTCAGCTTATTATTTTATAACGCCTTAGCCGAACCAAAAAGGGTACCCAATTTGTCAAATTCGTCCTTGAGACAAACGTAACACTTTCCTAGGTCAACTAAGTATTTGCCTAAATACATTGTAGAGGGGAGAGGGGACGGATAGATAACCAACGCAAATCACGTCTCACAATTGTTTCTAAAAATAAAACTAACTTGCTAGTATTGCCCGTAGGCGTTTTCAAATTACGATGTAAACGTGAGAAAAAAGTGGACACTACGGTCATGAAAACACGCTTAGCTCTTATTGCGAATGACATAAACTCTCGTAATTAGCTTGAAAGTACACGAGAAAAGAATTGAACAGGAGGTAGTTTAAAAAAAATCAACAAATAACATGGGGAAAAAAAATGGAATATTGAACGTAGCCCCATAAAAATCATATATTCGTGTACCTGTGGCCTTGCTGACTAAGAATATGTTATCAATTACTGTACATAAATAGCCCATTAGATAATCATATATTGGGGATAATACATAGAGAAGCGGAGATACTGTCAGGTTAAGTCATGTCTGCTTAGATTGGATAGCATATTTTTGGGGGGAAAAAATTAGGTGAGAGAAAGGCTAAGATAGTACGATGAAAGGGATTGGATGAAATTTGAAAGAAGCCGTAATATTATTATCTGACCTAAATATACAAATCTAGTTGGTAATAGTAACGCATAGGGTTTGAGATAATTTTTTTTAAAAGAATTCATTCAAAAAAAAAGAGATGCTTGGTCTCATTGGTCAAAGCTTTTTACATGATAGGAATAGTAGGATGCTCGCTGCCATTTTTTCAAAATATTCAGAAGAGCAAGCAGCGATGAACAGACTTGTGTTTTTTTATTAATAATACTACCATCAGAAAGCAGTCTGAACAGAGGCAGTGATGAAAGTGTACTATATTCTATTGCCTAATTCATCGTTACTTGTTTATATTTCCTTGATATGTGGTAAGATTGATTTTATTGACTTTTTAATTAACAAAGGGTTGTGTGTAAGAAAAGGTAATGAAAAAAGATTGTAATTAAATGGTTCCATAACAGAATTAGGCATGGCCTAGATGTTGATCCATCATATAAGGGACTATCTAGAAGTTTAAAACTACAGGACTATATATATGATGGTCACACAGGAACATTACACCTATCTTATTCCATGGAAAAGATTACTGCAGGAATGACAGAGGCGTAGCATCCATTAGGGCAGAGAAAAAGAAAACTGGTAAAATTTGTTCCATCAAACTAAAGTGGAGAAGCAGGGTTGTCAGAGAGAGCTGACCATGTTCTTTTGTGTTGACCATATGTTTACATGTAAATTAGGAGGAATTAGTTTGATATTAAGACAGAACCATAACTTGCATTGACAGGGGTTCCTGCTGGCACTTGTCTGGTGCTAGTACTCAATCAGTGAAGAAGTCTGCAAGATTTCAAAGAGTCTCTCGCACCTACTTGTATTAAAGAAGTCAAGACCAGAGGAGACTGAAGTGTTTGGCCAAACCGACTACAACTGCGGCTTATTCCAGGAACCAGATAAGTGCTATATCTGGCCTGGGACAAATTATCACCATTAAATAATAATCTCATGTGCTTACAAAAACATTCATCCTAAAGAATATAAGGAACAATCATAGTGAAACAAAAGACAGTTGAATGATGACAATCCCCAACCTGCTTCCCATTCATAGTATTTAAATAGAGTAAACAACATCAAAGTGAACATTTGTAACAATGTACTATGGACATATTGTCTGTTGCATGTAAATATCTTTATATATATTTGTAAATATATCTATCTATCTAAATTGATTCTCATTGAACTGTAGTCCTGACCAAAACAACTTTAGGCTCAGGACCAATAAATTTTAACAAAAAATATTTTAAATATAAAATTTAACAGCTGGAGTTAGTTGAGTTTATCATAGTACTTAGTATATGTTTGTATATGTTTTTGTATTGAGATTCTTTTACAACACTCTTACAATACCCTAGACACTTTATGTAGCTTTCAGTCTCGCTAGTCAAATGAATATAACTTCGAGTGAGATCGCAAGGTGGTAACAAGAAAAGTACTCTGTAATACAGTTGTTCATTGTTTACCTCAGAGACCTTCACAGTTGATCTCTCTCAAGTACAACTATACGCACACCATTCTTCTTAACATCAAAACAAACCACAACTGGTATTCTTAGATGGACTCTTTCCCGCCCAGGGAAAAGTCACTAGCTGGCTACAAAAGTCATATATAATTCTGGCAAAAAGAGGGAAACTGTTTAAGGGTAAATTACCTTAATGTCCCTTCAGAATAAACATCACAAAACTCACTCGCCTCCTAGGCGCATCAGAATATAACATCGGGGAACAATCTTTAACCATCTTGGTCGAACACACAGAGGACTTCCCCAAAACCGTCTTGACCCTCTCAAAACTACAGCTCGACACCTTCGACACCGTCTGTTTTAAATCGCGCCAGAATCTTCGCGCATGCGTCGAAAGACCCTAGACCCTTGAGCTTAGCTCAGATGGGCAAACATGTCAGGAAAAGCTGACATCGAGACTAAAATTAGACGCTGGGTTAACAGACAAGTGGGACAACCACCACTGTTAACTACAATCCCAGTAAAACATGAGTACCTCACCTTTGATCAGGAATCTATTAATTTAAAGTCTCCAAAATTAAACAGGTACATTTTAACATACTATAGACTCAGCAAACTGACCGCAACAGTTTACCACACCCCCCAGGAAAAAAAAATGAAGCTTTTTTTTGAAATACATCCAAGAGCAAGATACAACAAGCTCATAACGCACGAATGATGCGCAAATGAGAAGTATCACAAATAAATATAACGCCTAATATGAGGCTAACGACGCATAGAACGTCAGGTGAGAATATTTCTCAGCACATTAGAGAAAACATTTCTCTAAGTACACTACAATGCTGGCAAAGTTACCAATATATCATTTTATACATCACATCAAGTATCTTATTTCCATGTATAGAAAAGGAAAAATCATCAAAAAATAGCGGTGTCAATATCTTAGTGTACCGCAGTATAGGGATACAATCACTTTAACAAATAAAGGTACATCATTCTAACATGCAATATCTGCTTTAATACAATATTATATACAATAATAACTATGTAGCTGATCCATCAAGTCTAACATCATAGTCTAAGCGGGCGCATCTATAGTGTCGTCCGACTGGTAAGTATGGACATCGTAATACATCATGGTTGACAACATGTAAAGATTCTCCCAGCAACAGTAATTATTCTGCTGAGAAAATACAAATAACACTATTCTATATGACAACCGTTAGATTTTCTAATATACAGTAATCAAACATTCATTCTTAACTATAAACTGTGGCTTTGCGAACTTTCGTCCCTTATATTGTGCTAACTAAACCTTCCTCCGTTATACCAAAGATGGTAACAGAGAAAGAAATCACCTAAATTACAACTCTAAGGTGAACACAAATATGCCAACATATATTGTAATAGAAAAGAACTGTGATGCATATATAACAAACCCCGAAATCAATAAGAAGATCTACCATCATAACGCGGTCTATCACAAGTATTATCTCTATTAAAATCATTGCTATTTCTTTGATTTGAATCCCAGTTAGCATAGTTACGATTGTTATTTTTTCTTTGATCAAAATATCTTTTCAATGGATTTTGTTGTCTCCGAGAAAAATTATTATAAGGTTGGTAACCTCTATCAAAGTTCCTATAGTCACTGGGACCAAAATGTTGAGGACCATTAAATTGCCTCCAGTTCCTAGAAGAAGAACCGTTACGTAATGGACGCCTTTGGTACTGTCCACAATCACGATTATCTCTCCTAGCAAAATTGCTTTTATTTTTGCCTGTGCCAATGGGCTTAACAGGTACATCATACTGACTGAGCTGAGTATGATGGGTACTAATAGTTTTGTCGGCTGTTATAAGTTTATCAGAACTCTGAGAAGTCGGTGCACGGTTTTCCTGAGGAATCTTGTCATGACATTTATCAAAGTCCTCACCGTGATCCAAACTTGATTTACTTTTGTTGGCCTGACGCCAAGAATCACTCCTATCCGAGGCAGTATCGTTATTCCGTGGGAAATTATATTTGCCACGAAAAGATTTGTTCACATATTGTTTAGTGTTACTCAAAGCATTGAGTGCATGTGGCTGACTCTTTGCATTAGCAACATGTTGACCATCAGGTTTCTGTTTAAATCTATCCCCTTGGTAGTAGATAATATCTTATTGTACAAAACAATATCTAATAGATCATCAACTCTTTTACGCAGTTTTGTAACTTCCACTTCTGCCATAGCTTTCTCTCTAGCAACAGCTTTGTATATTCTCTCGTTGGTTTTAACTTTCCTGTTATAATCCATCCTTATGTCGTGTAACTGAGAAGTTAGAGTCTTCTCTTTAGCAATACTATCTCTAAGATCCATTCTCAACTTTGTCATCTGAGACGTATTTTCTAAAGCTTTAGCTCTCTCCTGAATCAGTTCAAGTGTGAGTGCTTCCATAGCACTATGATGAGTAGTCATAAGTTCATCAACTTTCTCATCCTTTTCTTTATTCGCTCTCAACTGTGTTAACTCCAGTTGTAGTGCCTGAATCTCACTATTCTTGCTATTCTTAAACTCATTAATCTCTTCCAGAGATACAATATTCTTCTTTGTAGCAGTATTTTGTAAAAAATCCACCTTATTCCTTAACTCCAGAATTATTTCTTCATAAGACTTCACGTCTTGTCTGGCCTGAGCTTTTAATTTGCAACACATATCTTGAGCACTAGCAAGTTCCAAGTTTGCTTTATGTAAGTCATCCTCATGTCTTGTAGCCTCAACTTTTAATCCTTCATAGTTTGTTTCGACTTGTTTCAAGTCACCGGTGCAAGCATTTTCTTTACAATATTGTTCGTATTGAGCCAAGCTCATCTCACCTTCCAGCTCCTTTTCCAGTTGAGATTGTCTTAATTTATTCTCATGAGGCAGAGCTAACGTTTCTATTATCTTCCACAGTAGTTTTACATCACCCGTGGAAGAGTTCACCTTATCCTCTAAGTCTTTCTTCTGACTAAAAGAAGAGTCATAGAATTTCTTATTATCTTCTATTAACATCGTCACTTTACCCTTGAGTACAGTATTTTCATCATTCATTTGCTGTAACTCATCAGTAAGAGCTTTCTGTTCACCCTGAAGCTCATTTATCGTTTTTTTTTCAAATCATGCAACTCCCTATTACCACTGTTCTGAGTAGTTGGTTTTCCATCATCATAAAAAACAGTAGAGATTAACTTAGAAAGTCTCATTGCTTTCTCCTGTGAATAGCCATATCCAAACCTACACAAGGCATATTGTTTTAAATCCTGGCTCACTTGAATTAAGAACTGCTCTATGGCATATTCTTCACAGCTTGACCCATATAAACGCAATCTATCTCCCTCAGGGAGAAAATGATCCAAAATATCCATAGTAACTTATGTAAGATCAATAACCTGAAATAATAAATTCAGTTTATACCAACCTTAATGGTAACAAGTCTTTAATAAAGAACTTATATAATCACCTCACTTTATCCCAATCTCTGTGGGAGACAAGTCTTTGATAAAGAACTTGTTGTCACGTGACTGATAACACTAGTCAACAAATTTTCAAAAGTTTTTTGTACCAGAAATTAAATGTACCATTTCTTATTGATTTTGACATGCTGATTTCAAATATCATAATGAAATTCACCAATTGGCTCTGGTTTTTTTTTAAATGATGAATTTACATTACAGTAATACAAATAATGTATGCTTGTTTACTTCTCTGGGCTAAACAGCTAGTCTTTCTACTTTAGCATTATAAAAATTGTGGTTACATACTCAATTAATTGATATTTTAACATAAAATGATAGAAAAAATAAAAACATTATTTAAAGTTCACATATCATGCTTTAAAAAGGCACATTTGAACCCATTCCGTCATTATTCAGTCGCTGTTCGAGCTCTCTTTGCTTGCTTCTTGTAGTCAATCGATGAGGTGTCTCTTGTCACAGTCCAACAGTAATCAACAAGCATTGAAGGGCTCCAATTGCCTTGATACCTTGTCTCCATAGCAGCAATGTCCTGGTGAAATCGTTCACCATGCTCATCACTGACCGCTCCACAGTTTGACGTAAAGAAATCCAGATGAGAATCCAGAAAATGAATTTTCAAAGACATGTTGCAGCCAAGACTCTTATACTTCTGAAGGAGATTTTCTACAATTTCATTGTAATTATCAGATCTGTTGTTTCCAAGAAAAGTGTCCACCACTGACTTAAATGCTAGCCATGCTGCTTTTTCCTTGCCATGCAACACGCAAAGAAACTCGTCATCATGAAGAAGTTTTCGAATTTGCGGACCAACAAATACTCCCTCTCTTATTTTAGCTTCACTCAGTCTTGGAAATTTTCTGATGAGGCATTTGAAAGCCTCATCTGTTTTCTCCATTGCCTTGACAAAGTTTTTCATGAGACCCAGCTTAATGTGCAAGGGTGGCAACAAAATCTTGCTGGTGTCGACAACTGCTGGGTTCTCTACGTTCTTACTGCAGGCTGCAATGACTGCCTGATTGGCCAATGTCTTCTGATGTAATGGTCACTTCGTGCACGGCTATCCCACTCACAGAGAAAGCAACAGTACTTGGTGTATCCACCCTGTAGTCCAAGCAAAAGAACGACCACTTTTAAGTCACCGCAAAGTGACCAATGATGATGATCGTAGTTTATACACTTCAAAAGCTGCTTAATGTTTTCATAAGTTTCTTTCATATGAACTGCGTGACCAACTGGAATTGACGGTAACACATTACCATTATTCAACAAAACAGCTTTAAGACTTGTCTTGGATGAATCAATGAAAAGCCTCCACTCTTCCGGTATGTAATTGATGTTGAGGGCTGCCATTAAACCAGAAATGTTGTGGCACGCAGAAAGGTCACCCTCTTTGAAAAAGAATGCAATAAGCGGCTTCTGGCGGTTCCTATACACAGAAATTGTAACATCTTCTGCCAGGAGATTCCACAGTTGCAATCTGGAACCCAAAAGCTCCGCCTTGTTCTTCGGTAAATTCAGATCTCTTACAAGATCATTCAGTTCACCTTGGGTTTGTGGATGTAGTTTGCTCAAAATCTGGGTCGCTTGAGGTTGATGGTTCAGGACCACCAATGTCCTCTTCTTCATCAGTGGAAGCAGCTGAAAAGGATTCTGGCACTTTGGGAACTGGTAGGTCATCGCCATGTGGTACCGGAAGTATTGCAGAGGGGATGTTTGGATATTCCAGAGTCCATTTTTTCTTCTTTGATATGCCTTTCCCAATTGGAGGGACCATGCAAAAGTAACAGTTGTTGAGATGATCAGTGGGCTCTCTCCAAATCATTGGGACTGCAAAAGGCATAGCTTGCCTTTTGCCAGTCAACCACAGTTTAAGATGTGCTGCACATGTATTGCAGCATATGTGTGGCACCCAGCTCTTATCTTGATCTCCTATTCTGCAGCCAAAATACAAACTGTAAGCCTTCTGGCATTTCTAACTAAGATACTTTTGATAAGGACAAATGCACTAACTAATGGCAAAATTTTATCAGAGATAAGGTATTTATACACAAAGGTGATGTAATCATAGGTAGGATTGCATCATCAACTTCTAGTAACATTTTTATTGGTCATTAGAAAACATTATGCAATCGCCCACAACAGTTGCGTCATATATATATAAATTTACCGTAATTAAATAAACTAGTAGCATATATCTTGAAAACTAGAGCCAATCAACATTTTTTAATGTCATTTTCGTTTTCAGCACACCAAAATTAGTTAAGATCAGCTATTTTCATTTCTGGTACATTTTGGTTGTTGACTAGTGTAATTTATTTTACCATTTCGTTCCATATGTTATTAACTCTTTTAATGTTCTGTTTTCCTAGACATTTTATAATTTCTGTTCTACCTTCGTGGCCCTATTTTTTCATCTTCTCAAACCCCACCCGACGGTTGTTTACGTTCTGGCTGGCTTTCAGAATTAAAAATTCTTCAACAGTCAGCGTAGCGGTAACGTAATGTTATCTAAACGCACCTGTGGTCCGTTCAAACAGGGGGAATTTCTCTGGTCGCTCTAAGCCTTTGATCACGAGCGAGAGACGGTTTCTGTGAAAGAAACCGCTTGTTTGTGGGAGGTAACTTCTGCAGGTGGTCTCTGTGTTTGGCCTTCAGAACGCATTAGTGATCATAATATTATGTCTATCTGGGGGGAATCTTCTCGCGGTTGTTGTCTTTTGATTGCAGGACTCTAGAGAAACCTTTTGTCTTACTCCTCGATTACGTCTTTCGCCGAACATCTGTAGAAATATAACAGGCCATGGTGTCCGGGGGGAGCGTCCTTTGTAAATCGATAAGAGTACGATGGGTTTAATAAGCCCAACACACTCGTGAATAATTCCTCGGCCCGTAGATGGACCAATTGAGACCTTAGGCAGAGTTAGCACGGCAGTAGTACTAGAACTGTATGTTTGCCTATGTTCTAGTCATTTTCGGGGTGATATTGACAATATCTTATAATCTATAATTATGATATATTCATGTTAGTTTTATATATCTGATAGGAAAGTTGACTTGAATTCATTTCTGAGGACTTCTCCTATAATTTAGTTCAGTGATAATGTAGCACTGTCTACGGCCTTAGTTAATGCGGTGCTTAAACTGTTACAGGAGTATTAATGGATTAAATGATAGACATTACATATAAACAGTTACTAGGCTGTAGAATCAGTTTCATACCATGCTTACCATTGGGTTAAGAGTCAGCAAAATTAAACTGTCATTTATGAAAGAATAAGGTCAGAGGTGTGGATCATTCACTTAAACACTGAATTATGGGAGAAAGTCACTTTATTCCCTTTTGGATAGATATTTCTAGTGGCAAGGGAGAACCGATTTGTATGCTTACTTGTGTGGCTAGGCACTAGTCTATAACTTTCACAGAAAGCAGTCACACAGGCATAGATATAATTATATCTTATGATTCAGCCACAACTGTATTTATTATAGCTAGAACATTGCATTTTCTATGTACTCATTTGTGGAATGTTAATATATTTCCCCAAGGGGGACATATGACTTATTTTGTGTAATGTCACATGCTCTAAATCTGTTTATGTAAATTCATTTAATGTTTGTAGAGAGTGAATAAGCATATTCATTTAAACTGTAACTGCAAGGTTAGGTTTCCTGTATGTGTTAGTTGGAAAGAAGAGGGAGTAGCAGTGTGTTGCTGTCAGTAAACGATTACTGACAGGTACATGGGGTTGTACAAAAGATATTAAGCCAATGCGGGCAACATGCTCATTATTGATAGAATGGAAGGAAGCGGAGCATAACCAGGTGATAAAACATTTGATTGATTTTGTTGTTGCTTGATGTAAAGGGGGTCTTTTTTGGGTCTCAGTTCAGGGGAGACCGAATCGCTTAGAGCAGAATACCAGTCAGGCGAAGATGAACGTCATGTTCTCTTCGATCTAGAGGGTTTCGGAATACCGCTAGCGTCACGAGTCGTCAACCCCCGTTCCTGAATCAAAACCCCTTTTGTCAACGTCAAGTAAAGCTCACGCAGTGCAACGAGCCAACGATAAATCTGAAATCATCTATTGCAGTAGTAGTTCCCTACTCGCCAATTGGATTACCAGTCAGAGCATTGCGGCTTTTAGAATATCAAAACCGCCCAGCATGTCTATAGCAGAATCTGATATCACCCGACTTTGTGTGCCTAAACGGGGCACTCAGCAAACCACAGCCAAACCAGTTTAAACAGGATTTACAGCCAAGCAAGCAATAGCGCCGGATAAGAGCGCCTGGGACTCCTTGTCCTCAAGTAACTTCGTCTGGTGTATTTCTGGGTTTTATGTAGAACTTCGCACGTAGGAGCGGCCAGCAAGAGAAATAGACAGCGTCTTCCAGTTCCCTCACGCATTTAAGGTCACCAAAGCATAGCACCAACAAGGAAAGTTTGGTATTTCACTTCATTCATCTTGAAGGATATTTATCTGTAAGACACTTTCTGGAGCTAGCTTCTGGTCCCACGAAAGCGGACAGGCTGACACGCAGTTTATTCATTTGGTAAAACGGAGGTAAAGAGAGTCTTCCAGCCTACCTCGCGCAAGTAGGGAGGAGACACCAATGATAGCGCCTATACAGTGATTTTATTCAGGTTAATTCCATCACCCATGGAGGATATGTACGAAAAAACCACTTACTGGAGCTATTTCATCTGGTCCCGAAAGCGGACGGATTGACACTCGATTTATTTATCGCTCCGTGTTCTACAGGTTTTATGAGTGTTGGTGGTGTGTGTGTTTGTGGGTGTGTATTTGCATTATTGTGGTTATTGATGACTATTGATGATTATTGATGTAATTTTATGCTGTGTATGATGAGATGCATTATTTTCATGCTTTTCTTTAATAAAGTTTACACATTTATTAATGCGCTGTTCACGACCCTTCCATCCATAATTAACTTGTTTTAGCTCTTTACTATACTCTCTATGTTTGATAAGAGAAAAGAGTGAGAGCAGGAGATGCTTAGACAGTAAAAGTGAGTTGAGGCTTGGAGAGAGAAATCATTTTGATACATCTTCTTCCAGGTTATCTCAAGTCCATCTCCTATTTACACCTTTCTGTGTGTGTAATCTATAACTCTGTCAGTCCACTATCCCTTGTCGATTTCACTACTACTGTCCAACTCGACAAATACTCTACACTTTACTCAACCACAACACTTGTATAATCACCTTTATGATAGTAACACCAATAATCACTTCTATATTCTACGTACACTATAGTACCAATAGTGTATGACTAAATATAAATATATAAACAGCGTATGACAACAAAGAACAACATAAACAAAGAACAAGCATAAAGGACAATACGATAACATTTGCAGAAATCAAATGAGCCTTAAAGCGGAACTAAAGAAAATATCACAAAGCATGTGATGATAACTGCAAAAAGTAAACAAAACACATTACGCAACCGTGTATAAACACAAAGGTTGTATAGAACTAAATGAAAAGAAGAGGAGGAGGACAGAAACAAACAAATCAAATAAAAAAACTAAAGAACAGCAAAAAATAATGACAAAACAACAAAGAAAAGTACACCTCGTCACAACTAAACAAAAATAGCAACACATGTCGCTAGCAATTTCCACTAACGGAATTTGCACAGTCCCTAAAGAATGCTTACAGTAGGCCCTCTGTTACGTGGGATGTCCTACCACAAGACACCGCCCAACCGAAAAACCCGCTGAAATATCAATAAACACATAACATGTAAACGTGTAAACATAAAATGGATGTGTAAATGTGGAAAGCTTAGTTCATACACAATACAAAAGCACAGTTCACAACAATAAACAGGCCACTTATCTTTACAATCCTATCGTCAACAACAGCAACGATGAAGCACTATAGTCAGCATTCTGAGGATTAGATGATCCAACGCTGAAAATACATCTGAACTTGCTTCCAAAATAATAGTAACAGTGACAGTAACGGCACTTGACCTTCTGAATACAACAGCTGAACTTGCTTCCCAAATGACAGTAACAGTGATAGTAACGGCACTTGACCTTCTGAATTACAGTTTCAACGAAGGTACAGTAACTTGACCTCCTGAACTAGTTTCGTCTTGATTAGCTGGGGTAGCCGACGTGTCAACAAACTACACAGCGCTGAGTACTCTCAATTGTAATAGCCCCCCATCAAGCTGGCACACCATAAATGTAAACGCCCATTCTGGACATTATAAATGTAAAGGGCTGTTTGAGCGCCATAAATGTAAAGAAACTGTTTTATATGTAACGGTCAGAAATGATCAGTGTTCGTTGAAGCGTAGCAGGTGTCCGTGGCATGAATGTGACAGGCTCAGTTTGGCCACCGTAAATGTAATAGTTAAATGTAATAGGCCCTGGTTGGCCGCAACGATGCTGGCATTCGTTCAGTTGACTTGAAAGTGTTGAGGTGTTGCAGTCATAAAGTGTGTGTAGACATCAATGAGTGCGAATGGGTGTATGATGGTTCGTGGAAGACAGGCATCTAACTGACATCACACTTTGGTAGAAATACACGTAGTAATTCATAGAGAGTGGGAACACCTCTGACGTTTGATAGACTTTAATACACTACAACAACAGGTACGCCGACATCAATATAAATAGTCATTTGACAACTCAGGACATAGTATACACAACAGTTCATCGATAAGCTGTGCATATATATAAATAAAGCTGACCTCGTTCAATTCCCCTGTTGTCAGCTACTGCAAAATACCCCGTATTGGAAACGGGTCTTGATTATGTGAGTTTAACCAAACTCCCTTCTGACACCAGCAAGTCAGGTATGTTCTCGGGTCTTCAGCAGGCCGCACAATATGGCGGGCCCCTAGATACAATGGCCTCTGTGGTATTTCGCTAACAAACAGGGTGAGTCAAACTTTGTTTAAATGGTATCACCGCAGATAGCGGGATACAGCACCTGTAAAGTTCTTCGGGCATACACCAGCCCAGTGCGTATAATATTAGAATACTTCGTGAGCTCCATTACTGGTATTCTTAGATGGACTCTTTCCCGCCTAGGGAAAAGTCACTAGCTGGCTACAAAAAGTCATATATAATTCTGGCAAAAAGAGGGAAACTGTTTAAGGGTAAATTACATTAATGTCCTTTCCGAATAAACATCACAAAACTCACTCGCCTCCTAGGCGCATCAGAATATAACATCGGGGAACAATCTTTAACCATCTTGATCGAACACACAGAGGACTTCCCCAAAACCGTCTTGACCCTCTCAAAACTACAGCTCGACTCCTTCAACACCGTCTGTCTTAAATCGCGCCAGAATCCTCGCGCATGCGTCGAGAGACCCTAGACCCTTGAGCTTAGCTCGGATGGGCGAACATGTCAGGAAAAGCTGACATCGAGTCTAAAATTAGACGCTGGGTTAACAGACAAGTGGGACAACCACCACTGTTAACTACAATCCCAGTAAAACATGAGTACCTCCCCTTTGATCAAGAATCTATTAAATTAAAGTCTCCAAAATTAAACAGATACATTTTAACATACTATAGACTCAGCAAACTGACGGCAACAAGCCTTTTCTGCTCTCTTGATTATTCATGAAGCTGGCGGAGAGAAAAGATCATGTCTGTTGTTGATCTACCAGCTCAGAATCCACGCTGTGACTCTGGATACATGCGCTCAACTAACTTGTATAATCGCATTAAGATGACTCTGGCAAAAACCTTACCAACAATACTAAGGAGAGAGATGCCTCTGTAGTTATTGCAATCACTTCTGTCTCCTTTATTTTTATACAGTGTTACAATCTTGGCATCTCGCATGTTTTGAGGAATAGTTGTTTCTTTCCAGCACTGGCACAGCACCCTATGCAGGGGATGTACTAGCGTGCTCTTACAGCATTTGAATAATCGGGAGGAATCCCATCACTGCATGGTGCTTTGCCAGAAGCCAAGCTATCAATGGCCTTACTGAGTTCCTCTAATGTTCGTTCAGCATCCAGCTCCTCCATAGTTGGCAGATATTTGACAACATCAAGGGCTGCATGCGTGACGGTATTTTCTCTAGCGTAAAGCTCAGAGTAGTGCTCGACCCACCTCTCCATCTGCTTACCCTTATCGGTTAGCTTCTCTCCGCTGATGGTTTTTAGCGGTGCCGTCTTACATTTTTGGGGACCAAGTGCTTTCTTAATATCGTCATAAATTTGTATAGTGTTGCCTGTTTGCGCTGCGGTCTGGATTTTCTCACTGAGCTGGAGCCAGTAGTCATTTGCACAACGTCGAGCAGATTGTTGAACTTTGCTTCCTGTAGCCTTCAGGATCTTTAAGGTTCTAGCACTCGGTGAACGTTTGCACACAGTCGCAGCACTGCGCTTAGCTTCAATGACAGGTGTCATCACATCTGATGAAGCACCAAACCAGTCATTTGACTTCACTGTTTTCTTACCAAAGGTGGCAAGTGCAGTACTTTGAATGGTTTTCCGCAGGTGCTCCCAGTTCTCTGTGACAGTATGACCATGTTGTGGGCTACTGAGCACCTTTTAGAAGGTTGCGGTAAACTGAGCGATCATGACAGGGTCTAACATCTTGCTGGTATCCAGAACAACAGAGAAAGCAACTATGATCGTCACCAATACAATACCATCAGACCACAAGGTATGTTATATTTGGACTTGCACCCTAACACCAAATGTGGCTAGGTGGAAAGGAGCGCCTTGACAAAACGAAGTAAAACTCCTATTTTAAAAAAAAGTACCATTCCTGGAAAAGCTCAATTGAGATAGAAATAGCTGCAAGCTGACCACTGATTTCTTTGAACGTATTCAAGTTGACGGCTGAGAGTGTACTAAGAAGGAGAAGAATAAGAAATATTCTTAATGACTAGATCATTCGTTTATACCTCGGGATGTAGTGACTTCTAAATACAATATCTAAATTAGTATATAACAATATAGGGCATAAAGGCAAAGATAAGAAAGTACAAAAGAATTTTCTGCTAGAACGGTTGGTATCGCCTACGCCTTCAGATTATTATTTGCTAACGAATAGCCGAACAAAACGGTACCCCAATTTTTCAAATTCGTCCTTGACATAAACACCCACTTTTCGTAGTTCTAAGAAAATATTTGCCTAAAATGCATTGTGGAACGAGGAGGGGGCAAGGATAGATGAAATGCTAATTCGTTTCGCATTGATTTTAAACTAAAAGCAATCCTAGCACAGGGGCAAGCCTTGCCTTAGGGGTTTCCCCAAATACAATGAAAAAGTTAGAATTGTGGACACCTCGGTCGTGTAAACATGTTAAGCTCTTATTATGAATGACCTAAGCTCTCGTAATTATCTCGTAAGTACATGAAAAAAGAAGTGAACAGGAGGTAGTTTAAAAATAAACAACCAACATAGAAAAAAAAGATAGAATTTTTGAACCAAACCACATAGCCCCTTAAAAATTGTAGATTCGTGTACCTGAAGACTTGCTGACCAAGAATATGTTATTAGTTATATAAATAGTCCCTTAACTAACTAAATATTGATAAACAATACATAGAGATCAGAGATACTGACAGGTCAAGTCATATCTACTTAGATTGGATCGCATATTTTTTGGGAAAAAAGTAGGTGACAGATAGGCTAGGATAGTACAGTGAATCTGATTGGGTGGCATTTGAAGTGAAACTAAATATTATTGGCTGACCTTTGAATAAACATAAATAACCTAGTAACGTAGGAAAAGTTTGAATGATATTTTTTGAAAAAAGACTGTTTACCCTTGTGATATTAATAGCGATTGGCTAACTGAATCGATATTGTCAGAATAAGCGTTGGGGAGGACGCCATTTCTAAGAAAATTTTCAACAGTGATAGATGAGAGCAGGCTGTGCTTTAAAATACAAGTTCTAAGCAGCCTGGGCAATAAAACAGATCGAAACTGTGTCAGTCATCGTCTCTTTGTATATTTCATTGAAAATTGTGGTAAGATTGACATTTATTAACCAGTATTTTATGTAAAAAGTGAATGTGAAATAATAATATGTGTCTGGGCATGAGTGGGTCTATAGCGAACATGAGGCAAAGCCTAAAGATTGATCCACCATGTGATAGACTGTCAGAGAGGTGTAAAATACAAGAATATGTATGATTGTCATAAAGGAGCATAACACCTATCCTATTATATGGAAGAGATTACAGCTGGAATTGCAGTGGCGTTGTAACTATTAGGGAAAGGAATACTGGTGTACATTGTCACATCTAAAGAAAATGGTGGCATAGGTTTGTATAAGGATATGATCCTTTTGTTTGTTTGCAATGTACATGTCCTTAACTGTGGACTATTAGTGTATGCTAGATATTACGAAGGATGCATACCTTCACATTTCAGAGGTCCTGGGTACTGACGTTAATGTGGTACCAAACGCTTGAAAACTAATTGATTCAGGACTCTGCCTGTTTACTGTGAGTCCATGCTAGTGGCCATTGCCTATCAAACAGGGAACAGATTGTCAAGCGAGCAGAGGAAAGGTTCAACATATATTCTACTGCCAAGTTAAGTTCTCGTTCGGAACCTGAGAGCTCAACTACAGAACTTTAAAAGAACTATATAATGACAGTGAATAAAACTGGGACAAATATTTAATAGTTCCACAAGTGACAAAATAGAAACAAACATTTTTAAAAGGATATGATTTAAAACAACAACCTAGTGGTATTACCAGTATTACCTTAAAGTAGGAGAACACTACAGAAGTATATTAGAAAAATATTTTATATATGGACAAAGGATCTATTGTGCTATTTGACTGATGTAAATGATTATTTTGATTTCACTTTTAAATTGTCAGTCCTGATTACAAATAAATTTGAATCAGGATAATAAAACTGTAAAAATCTTATTTATACAAAATTCAACCACAGTCTTAAATAAGATAGCCTTTTAGAGTGTCGTTTGTATGTTATTGTGGTAGTACTGTGTGCTGTTGTGAATAATAAACTATTTGTTTGTATGTTTATTGATTATTGTACATTACACTCTACATTCATAACCCTAGACACAACACGAAGTCATTTAATATACTAATATAAATACATTTTGAATGAGATAAAAAGGTGGTAGTGGAAAGGTACCCTGAAAAGTTCACAATATTATTGGGTATACTCAGGGACCTTCATAGCTAATCTCATTTAATACAAATATAATAATACCTACAACAATTCATAACATCAAATCCACCACACGGGAAATGGACTGGAAAATAAATATGAGAGGTAAATTTATGTTTACATTAATCTCTTAGCAACAGAGCCCTGTGTAGTTAGTTCCCGGGGGGTCTAATATGATACAAAGAAAAAATAAGACCGCTTCTCCCTGGGACATGTCATACAAGGCGACAATTATAAGGTTGTGTATGGGGCTGGCAACCTCATGATGTAAACAAGCCCATACATAAAGCAACGCTCCAAGAGCACGTGAATGGTGAGGTCCAGCAGCAGCGGTGTCTCCAATCTTCCCAGCTGTAAATGGGTACATGACTCAACTTTTCTCAGGGAAGACAAAGGCAAAGAAGGAAATAACTGGTCACCCTATCCCATGAAACTGAGACCTAGTATAGGAACGTCTTTAACACTTCACTCTCTACGGCAGTATCTGATATATGACTGCTCTTACAGTTACCTGTCTACATCTTACAGTTACCTGTCTACATCTTACAGTTACCTGTCTACATCTTACAGTTACCTGTCTACATCTTACAGGAATGTTTCTTCAACTGTTAACTAACTGCCATTTGCTACATTTATTATCATTCTCGCTGCCTAGTCTAATTGCGTTGTCAGACCATGTTGCTGGGATTTCTGTCCAATTAATTTTGTTTCGTTGTGCATCTGGTTACTGTTATGAGACAGAAAAGCCAGGTCGTCAGCAAAATCTTGATCGTTAAGTTGTTTTGTAGGATGAAAGGATGCAGAAACCGAAAGAAAGATAAAGGGAAAATTCTTAGACGGATGTGTACGCCCAGATATTAGCCATTTCTTGTTTCCTTCATGCAGTAAAGAACATCAACAGATCACGAAGGAGAAGACTAAGAAGAATAATCAAAGAATAAGACTAGGGACAGGACGGAGTAAGGAATACAAGAGAAGATTGGAAGAAAAAGAAGAAGAAGAAATATAGAAGAGGAAGAAGAAGACAAGTAAGAGGAAGGAGTTAAGAAGAAGAAATGGGAGAAGAAGAAAAGTAAGAAGAAGGATTAAAGAAGAACAGAGAAGAGCCGAAGGAAAAAAAAGAGGAGGAGGATGTGACAGACGAACTCAGCTGACCCTGAAGTGTTGGATGATAGGGTACGACCCTTCGTAACGACCCCTTCTGATAACATCAGTGGCCCCGAATATTGTGGTAACTTTTCGTCAAACGGGAATGCTTCCACCTGGACTCATTAGCTATGCACAACAGAAACGTAGAACTACACGTTTGCTCATTAATATGGGTCTGAGCAGAGTAGACTTGTCAACACGTTTGCTGATTAATATGTGGACAGTTTATCTACCGTACATTCTGGTCATCGCATTGATTTAAGGAGAGGTTAAATCACGCCCACGGATATCTTTTGAGCAATCATATGCAGTTATTTTCATTAACTTGGTCAGTACGCCGGCCCAGTGGGGGCGTTGCCACAATCAAACGAAAGTAGCAGCACACGATCAAACAGGCACTGAGGGATCTCAGGAAAGACTAGCGGCATGCTATCAAAGGCAGTAGTGGTCCCTGAAACGAACGACGCAAGTTTCTTGCCGGCATTTCGCATCTCTGTGTTAACCACAGAACCGATCGCAGTGGACGCGAACGGGAAAGCCGAAGTGGACGCAGCGAACGGAGATACGGAAAACCAGGGGCGGCATCTCTCCTTAGTCTAGCAGTCAGAACCCCGAAAGTCTCATGAGATCTAAAAAGGTGTCAAATTCTAACATTCCCCCCCCCCCCCCCCCCCCCCCCCCCTCCCCCCCCCCCCCCCAATCTTGCATTTCAGTTAGATATATACAGACCATGAAGAAAGCCATTTTATCATTCGATCACCAGAGATTTAAGATTCACTAGCTATAGTAGAATTTTGCTAGATTTCCATCTGAATTGGTGGCTACATTGGAATGATTTCTTTTTCTGTGCACGGTATAATATATTTGTTAAAGTGATCAGTGGTCTAGTGCTTTCATTTTATTTCACTGGATTTTGTGTTTATTTAAATCTATTAAATTAAACTCATCTCAAAAGTTCCAGAGGTAAATTTAATGATATATCTATTATAATATTTCAAAAAAAAAATAGACGCATAAATGCTAAAGTAACTTTTAAAGTCGCGAAGGAATTTATAATTAATAAATTTAGTTAAGTCCTATATATATAGATGTGTGTTTTAACCATTAGACTCGCGAAGTGTTTTCTTAAATACATAATTAAATACGCGAGTGTATATAAATAGTCTTAACGGTAAATTTATCGCGCGTTAGAATATTATTTGATTTTTGCGGTATGATTATGTTGTCATGGTTTTTCTATCTTTTTCTATAGAATGATCAAATAACCTTTGCGATCCCAGCAAGAAATCATACAGAGTCTCCCAGACTCGGTTCTTAAACTTCCAGAGATATTGATGAAACATTTTTAAATATAATCTTGTGGCGGTCCGATGCGGCCTACCTATCATAATTACATGAGAAAAAGCCCGCCCAAGAACATTTAAATAAACCATCAAATTAAATTACAATCTGTAAGATAAACTGGAAGAAGAACAGTTGCCAGTAGCGATATTTTATTCACTGCTCTGCTGTGAGAGAGTACATATTTACCTGAACTGTGAGTGGGTCTAGTTTTTCCTCACTGGATTTAAAAACACTTACCGGTTTGTTGCTATCATCACGCATTGAAGGAAATTTACCACCAGCGGCGAAATTAAAGAGACCACTCCATTCTCACCCCTGTATCGAACTGTGACAGTGCCATCCCATAGACTCCTTTTATATAATAAAACACAAGAACTCTTAGGCTTTACGTCCGGCGATAAGTGGGAATATTTGCTATCAGCCAACCTCGCTAAATCTGGGGCTGGACATCGACGTACCAGACATTTTCATATGTCAAGAGTGTAATTGCTGTTTATATAATTCTATGGAGTGCCTGATGCTACAATCGGTAAGTGAGTGTGAGCATATGAGTATGGGCCCTCACGAGCGTGCATGAATGACAGGAGATTTAATTTTTGCAAACCATTTGTTAACTTGCCTACCGGGTAATACATTTTCTGTATACCCTGCATTGTTCCTTTAAGTGGGATATCTTGTTAACGCTGTTTACCCCCCCCCCCTTTTTTCATTTGCTTAGTAAAGGGAAAAACAATTGGGAATAACAGGATTTTTTTTCTACTACCCATACCTAATATTGTAACCCCTCTTTCAGAGTAATTAAATTCACTGTTGGGTTACATTACGTATGTTCCTGATAACTATCTATCTTTGGACTGGGTTTATCTTTGTCTAATACATGCGGGAAGGGCATAGTCGATATCAATCTTCTTCAACCCCCCCCCCTTCCCCCCCCCCCACCTTGTTAATTGTATTTTCTGTGCTTATGATATTTTTTCTGTAACACATGATAATTGTTGTGATTGATTTTAATGTTAATAAACAGCATAAACGTATTTAGTACTGTGTTGGAATACCAAAGCCCAAATTTCCCATATCTGTTTAATATAGTTTGTATTCACGTGCGTCTGTGTGTTTGAAGCACCAAATCGGTGTGAGCGCAGGTGTGTGTCTGGAAACTGGCAAATAATTGTTTGACCAGGAGAGTTTGAGGAGAAGATTGAGAGGAACGGTTGTCGTAAATAAGTCTGTCCTTACTCTCCCCAGCACTCTGTGAAGCAACTATTTACTTTCTAACCCTTATTATCACTGAGCTTTCACCATCATTCTCCACTCTAAACAGGACCACTATTTCTAAGACTCTTTCTCTCAAAATAAATTTACGACAGAGGAGAAGAAGAGAAAGACAACTAAGAGGAAGAAGTAAAGAAAAAAAGAGAAGAAGAAGAGAAAAATAAGAGGAAGAAGTAAAGTAAAAGAGAGAAGAATCGAAGATGAAGAAGAAGCAGGGAAAAGAGGAGGAGTGGAAGAAGAGGAAGACAATTAAGAGGAAGGAGTAAAGAAGAAAGGGGAAGATTTAAGAAGAAGAAAAGTAAGAGGAAGGAATGAAGAAAAGAGAGGAAGAAGATGAAGGAGAAGAAGTAGACGGAGAAGAAGGCAAGGAAGACGAAGGAGAAAACAAGAAAAGAGAAGAATCGAAGAAGAAGAAGAAGCAATAGAAATAGAAGAAAAAGAAAAAAAATGTAGAAAGAAGATTTCAATAGAAGAAAACAAAAATAAACGACGAATAAGGACATGACTCTATCACAAAGAATTTCAGAGTAAATATCTCACATAGAAAGAATTTCAAAACACAAAAACAAAAACCCTGAAAATGCACACAAACAAAAACAATATTTCAACGCAATCATTATCAAAAAGCTGTCCTTGGATGTGTAATAACAATAACGAGTTATATAGATCAAAATTGTGTCAGCCCCGAATCATAAAACAAACTTTACTGTGAAAATTGGTTTTCTAATGAACTATTCTGCAGGCTAGCATGAACAGGGCGGACGAGTAAAGGAAATACATTTTCCGTTGTCGCTGGAAGTATTTTTGTGTTGGAGGAAAATTACGTGTCAACAAAAGTTCATTTTTGGAGAACAATGTAACAAGGACAAAACTATAACTCATGAATGAGGGAAGTTCCTAGCATTGAGTACTCGTTAAACTCATTGGTTGTTTAATAACAAGCTGTGGGAACAACAGTAGGTAGACAAGAAGAAGAAAAAGGAATTAAAAAAATAAAGCGTACTGTATAAACACTGTTTGAGCAGACGTGAATATTTTTAGCAACAGAAATTGTGTTCGAGGAAATATTACAAGAAGTCCCTGTGTGAGATGAAACTTGAATGGTAGACATTCCTATGAATAAAAAAGAAAATAGGGGGGAGAGACACTAGACAATAGAGCTGTATTAGACATGTTTTTGTTACTTTTCTGTCATTGAGTAGCTTCTGTCTTTCTTTCTTTTCTTTTCTTCGTACAAGTGTCTATAATTCACTTTGTTTGATTAGTTATTTACTCCTTCCAGGCGTCGGATTGTCGTTTTAGTTTATTTCTGTGTTCTTTCAATCAATCAATCAGTAACATTTAACTCCTGGAGAAGCATACGCCTTCAACAAACACATGCAAAGTCTTTCTGTCCTGTGCCATCCGCTCAAGTTCTTTCCATGTTTTCCTCATCATTTTCACCTCTGTATCCAGCTGTCTTCTCCATGTGTTTTTTGGTCTACCTCTGCCTCTCTTTCGCCGTGGATTCCAGAACAAGGACTGCCTTGTGTTCTTTCGGTTGAGATTAAGTACCATCTTTTTTCCCTTCGCCTATGACATTAAACAAAGTTACGTTTTAAAAATGAATCCCATAATATTTGTCTCAGTAGATTCAAGAAACTGGGCATATTAATAACATCACATTGAAGAGGAATCTCAGGGGTGAATAGTAGAACCACTCAGACAAAAGCAGTGTTTAATAAAATGAGAATTATTATGAAAAAAAAAACTTTGTTAAGAAAAAGATTCAATCGTGGCATAAGGTAATGAGTCATGGCCGTTTAGTAAACAAATGGGAAAATCCATGGAGACTACAGGGATAGGTTTCACAGAAGAATGTTAAAAATACCGTAGACAGCTAACAAAATAGTAATGAGGATGTCCTGAAAGAAACCGGTTCGCAAAGAAACTTTAGTATTCAAATTAGAAGGAAGCAATTTACTTTCTTTGGACATGTAAGGTGAAGAGGAAAGTGGAAATATACTGAGACAACAGGAAAAGTTGATGGAAAAAGAGATATAGGGCGACAACGAGAGAATACTGGGCAGTCTGACATCGCTGCATGGAAACAATAGAATTAATAAACAGCACCGGGCACAGGAATCGGTGGAGAAGCGTGATGATCACACATAGTACTTGAAAAAAGGAGAAGAAAAAGGAGAAGAAAAAGGAGAAGAAAAATAGAAGAATAAGAAATACGCAAACAAAAGCAAGTTGAAGAAGAAGTACAGAAGAGAAAGAAGAACAAAAACAAGAACACAAGCAAGAAAAAGTAGAAGAAGGACATATAGAAGAAGAGGTACAAATAGAAGAAGAAGAAGAAAGAAAGAAAGAAAGAAAGAAAGAAAGAAAGAAAGAAAGAAAGAAAAAGAAGAAGGATAAGGACAAGAAGTACAAATAGAAGTAGTACAAGAATGAGAAGAACAAAAAGAGGAAGAAGATAAAGAAATAAAAGACGCAGAAGAAGAATAAGAAGAAGAAGAAATATATATCTACTTAACCCTACTTTCAGCTTACATTCAAACACGAATCTGTTACACCAAATCTGGGTTCAACTAAGTCTGTACCAACACTCTGCGCATGTCTTAATGATAACGATATCATTGGATGCCACCTCACACAAAATGGAGTCTCAGCTGGTCTCAGATATAAGCATTCTCAAATGAAACTTTCACGCCTAACGTGAACTTCTCTTAGAAACCTACCTAGGTTCAAATTCCCTGAAGTTGACGTGTGCTTCTCCTGGGGCACGAAGAGTAAATTAGTTGTCAGTGTTAACTTTTCTTTTACAGCAAAAGGGAAAATGGGACAAACGAGAGCAGGTGGGACCAGATTAGAATTGCAGGATTTTACCTGTGGGGTCATTAATTGGTGTCACGAAAGATATACAGGTATTTCATGTCAAAAGTGTGGAATTTCGCAGTAGTAGTTTATCATCATCAGATTCTTGTTAGCTCCCTTTTGGAGCATGGAGGTACTGCCTCTGGTATTTTCAGGACGTCTGAACAAACATATTTACGTGCTTTAAAAGTGGTGGTTTCTATAGCAATTTCTGTCACATGATGAGATTGCCAGCGCCATGTTAAACCTCATTTTAGTTGTGGCCGGGAGAGTGGACGGGAACGGCACCAAATCAAGTTAGATGTGACCGGGCTAGGTCACGGCGACAAATCAAGTCTAGTGTGACAGGGTGAAAAATGGGTGGAATCTTTTATCAATGTTCATCTGTTGTTTTACTGGCGACTGCCAGAGGTGGTGCTTACAGATATGAATTGGAACATAACCCAGGTGGTTCTTTTGGAGACTCGTAACTGTGTTTATGTTTTAGGCTGTTAGATCGTCGAAAGTATGGTAATATTCTTTTCTCTATTACCTGATGTAAACAAACGACACTTCCTACTGACGTTCAGGAAATAAGTTCAAGCTGGACTAAGTATGAAGGAATACCTTTATTTAGTGTCTGTAACCTCTGACCACTTCATAATAGTTCATAAATACATGTGCTTCTATGGTATACAAACCAGTCATCCCAAGAAATAACACACAGCCATCGAACTTACAAGATGGTCCAAACCCCAAAATCACTGCCTCGCTCGTCTCGTGCCTAAAACCAACTCACTTAACCCCCTTCTCTCAAACCATCACTTCCGTCCTAACTACTGGGCAATTCTACCCCAAGTTCGATGACGTCATTTCTGAACACTTTAATTAAATCACTCATAGGATATGTGACTAGTGTTATTACACTAACTAGACACGCTCAAATACTTAGTGTTTAATCTTGCTAAGTATTCTTACCCTAACTATAATTAGTGGCAGCACCTTAGTGCTAATCCGACGTAACAGTCCGTACTGTCACATAGTCACTTCTTAAGACACACATAAGAGAGCAGTGGTCCTATTATTTCCGCCTTCCCAGCAATCCCTGGAAACTATTCATGGTTCACACAGAATGTGCTCAAACATGTCAAAACATCACTTAGAACAGCGGTTCTCAGCCTGTGGGCAATAACAGCTTTATTGGTCAAAGGATAATAGGAACAAGAAAAGTTAAGAAACACCGAATTTGAAGGCACAGCAAAAATACCTTCAAAGCACGCGCTCGGAAAATATCAAGCAAAATTGGTAACAGATACAACAGGAAAAATGGAGACGTGGAGGTTGAAACTCTCTATGTCCAAGTGACAACATTGCCTCGCTACAAGATGGAGAATTATTTAAATCACGCTCCGCAAACAGTTCACAACATGTGGCTTTTGTATATTACACTATAACAGGCTTGAACTTTCTTCTTCATCATTCTGCTTTCATATAACCACATCGATTTCTCTCATGAAGTTGGCGGTCTGACCCAGAGTTATTTCATATATATCCACATCTGTTTCTCTCATAAAAATAGGATTGTGTCTCAGATTTCTCGCATCGCTCTTTGATAAAACCACATATATTTCTCTCATTGTCTCAGGTCTCTCTCATCGCTCACACATATCCATGTTTATTTATCTCATAAAGTTGGTAGCCTGTCTGAGTCTTCTCTCATCGCTCTCACATATCCATGTTTATTTATCTCATAAAGTTGGTAGCCTGTCTGAGTCTTCTCTCATCGCTCACACATATCCATGTTTATTTATCTCATAAAGTTGGTAGCCTGTCTGAGTCTTCTCTCATCGCTCACACATATCCATGTTTATTTATCTCATAAAGTTGGAAGCCTATCTGAGTCTTCTCTCATCGCTCTCATTCAGGCACACCTATTTCTCGCATAAAGTTGGCAGTCTGTCTTAGAATTCTCATATCGATCTCAATAACCGAATTTATTTCTCTCATTTCGTTGTGATAAGACAACCCTATATTAGCTAAATGATCTTAATCACCTTATAATCAACACAGTCATCTATAGAAGCTCTACAAGAAAGCTGGAAAAAAAAACCAGGAGGATTGTGAATAACAAGTAAAAGATGTCACATAAACATTGGGCGAAGTAGGTAAAAATAGACTAATAAATTACGCAATAAAAATATAAATGCGTAGAGTAAAACTCGTGGGAATCGCGACTGCAAATACCATCTGCGATCAAAGTAAAACTCGGGCAGACATGTATCCCCGTGAGGAAGACCAAAAAAAAAAAAAAACAACCCAGTAGTACATGTCATCTAATACTGCCGACTTGACGAGAGAAGGAGATTGGCAGAATGGGGGGTCATCTAATACTGCCGACTTGACGAGAGAAGGAGATTGGCAGAATGGGGGGTCATCTAATACTGCCGACTTGACGAGAGAAGGAGATTGGCAGAATGGGGGGTCATCTAATACTGCCGACTTGACGAGAGAAGGAGATTGGCAGAATGGGGGGTCATCTAATACTGCCGACTTGATGAGAAGGAGATTGGCAGAATGGTGGGGTCATCAAAGAACTTTGTGGGAGGGGAGGGTATGGATTGGTTTTGGTTTTAAGGACCATTTTCATTGCAGAATGACAACTCTATTATTGCTCAGACCTCCGACCTTAGATCACACAAGGAGGATCTCAGCACAGTGCACGAACTACGTAACATCAGCCAGGATCTCATTGTGTGTATACCGGAATCACACATTCTATAAATAAGTTTGTAGTTGGTATGTTTTCCTAAGTTTAGTACATTTTGTCAGGAAGGTATTTCACGTAAATAGATTTTTGTTCTTATGACCGTGTCGCGCTTTTATAGATAATTTAAATGATGCGTCTAGATATATCCACTGGCTTCGGAGTTCAGTGGTCACTAGTTCGATCCCCAGTTGAGGTGGGGTTTTTTTTAGACCGCAAACGACTCCATGGTCGACCCTGCCTCGTGAATTTGGTAAAAGAGCAGCTCTGGGAAGGTTAAAGGCGGCCGGCGTGATGCTGACCACATCACATAGTGGTGCCGATGGTCAAGAAAATATGGCCCTTACACCATATTCCCAATATGCCTTAATGGGCGTGTAACGGAATCATTTACCCTTTACCTATGTAGATATATTGTGTAGCTCACGGAATCTTTGAAGATTTTAGTATACGGGAATCACACCCCACGTTTTGAATACCCAACATTCTTTTGTCGGAGGCGTCATTTTCTATCTAGTCCGAGTTGTTTTATGACTTTCAACAATGACTGCGATCACCGATATTTTGGTATTTTTATCACTTTTCCCTCACTTTTTTTTTAAATTTTTAAAAAAATTAATTATTATTTTATTTTATTTAATTTTAATTTCTAATTTTTTATCTTTTCATTTTTTATTTTTTTAAAATTAAGTTTTATTTATTTATGTAAATTTTTTTTTAATTAATTAATTTATTATTATTATTTTTTCCCCACATTTCCCACACTGTGTTTTCCAGTCCTTGTTTTCATTATTTGTTATTTTTTGTTTTTAATGTACTATCCACTTCCGCTTTCCAGTTTAATGGCAGCCATCTTTGCTCCAACATGTGACTGGACATAAGGGAGTGTTTTTTTTTCTTATTTCTATAGTTTCATGTTCTCTACTTAATTCTCACTTTCTTTCCCTCCTGTCTTTTGTTTGTCTGTCCCTGACAAAGGCCCTGTGGCCGCAGCGTAGATTTTTCTTGTCCTTTCTCTTTGTAAGACGTATTACTATTTGTGTGTTGTTGTATAATAAAAATTTCTTTTTTTTTTCATTCTACGATCTTTGAAGATACCAAGTGAAAATATGACTACTACACCCTAATGCAAGTCGTACATGATGACTAATATGACGTCATGCATGAGACTGACAACCTATCACTTAAAACTAATTACCGCAGATACCACCGCTACAGGAGCACGTGAATGCTTGGTGCGAGCTTCCTACAGGGACACTAGCTACAGTGGTGGCGCTCTGCTCGAAAAGAAGCGAACAGGAAAATGATGATGATAAAATACATATACAATATGTACGTACATGAATCCATATCTGGAGTCATCCTTATATGGTCACCAGCTAAGCACAATGCTATAGTATACAGATGCGGAAGTGAGCCTCTGTCTGTCAGGTTAATTATACGCTCATTGATTCTTAACATCATTCACACCCTTACAAGGATTCGACCTGTGGTAAAACATGTTGAAAAAAAAGGAAGGATCCCATTACACACCCATTAAGGCATATTGGGAATTTGGTGTTAGGCCCATATTTTCTTGACCATCGGCACAATAGGGGTGATGTGGTCAGCATAGCATCAAGCCGGCCGCCTTAACCTTCCCAGAGTTGCTCTGGTACCCAATTTTTGAGGCTGGGTCGACCCCAGAGCCGTTTGCGGTCTAAAAAATCCCACCTTAACTGGGGATCGAACCATGGACCACCGAGCTAGGAAGGCAGTGCACTAACCACTGTGCTACCGAGGCTCTACATCAGCGGTGGCCAAACTACGGCCCGCGGGCCAGATCCGGCCCGCCAACCAGTTTTGACCGGCCCGCCAACCTGTTTTGGCCGGCCTCTTATTGTTGATTGAAGCCACACTCTTCACAATAAAATACCACACAAATGTATGTTTGAAATAAATAATTACATGTCATATTACAAATTACAAAACAAATTAAAACAACAGATTCATTATATTTTTTTTACAGTATTTCAGTTCGAAGACATCTTGGCAGAGGTGCAGTACAGTAGTTTGCCGTGGCTTTCTATACGTGGTTCATTATATATGTAAAACTAAATATCAGAACGTTATTTTTTAAGGATTTTATAGGTCTGGTCCTCGGGTGTTACCCTTTACCATAATCTGGCCCTCGGCCAACCTTAGCTTGGCCACCACTGCTCTACATGTTGAGAACACAACATTACACTCTAAACTTGGATTAGTCACTTGAGCCCCAATCGTAACTCTGGCTTTTACCTGGATGCCCCCATGCAGGAGAATCTCACTGTGGACCCCATGGTACGCAGGGGGTACAGGGAAGTGGCTCTGTGTAGAACATGACCATTCTTTAGGAGAGCCCAGAACCAGAGCACAGTACCTTAGCTCTCTATATTTGGAGAGCCCTCTTGGATGGCGGGCAATGCACATCATGCCACATGCTTCTTCCTTCTAGCTTGGAACCAGAAGTGATGATCCTTTAAATGCAAGCCAAGTTGGAGAAACTGGAGCTCAGGACTTCATTTCAGAAGACTTCATTTCAGAAAAGCCACAGGAAAAGCCTAGATCTATATTGTATGTAGAAAAGTACCAAGTAGATCTTCAAACTTGGTAATAGAGTGTCAATAGAGAGTGATTAAGCACAAGCAGCCCAATGTCACATAAAGGCATGAACTTTAAACATACATTATATTGTTGGGAAGTGTGTATTGGTTGTATTGCGAAAACTAACACATGGTACACGTTATATACACACATATAAAACACTAATCCTATATTAATAGCACTACCCCCCGCTCATTTTCCAGGACCAGTGCGTAACGCTGAAGGGATGGCAACTTTGGTTGAAATTAGACATAATAATTGTATTGTTTCCCCTTATATGTAGTCTCACTCTCCCGAAAACATAAACACTTACCATAAGAACAATGCGCCAAATGACGGTGACTTTCACAAATATAATTTTAAAAAAAAAACGCCCGTATTTAAAACCCGACGATCACTATGTGGCTTTCAGCACCTATCGTCCCAATTGACATGAATCATAAGCGAGTCCAGGGAACCATTGTAGGATGGAAAAATAAGAATTAAAAAATAAAAAAAAAATATGAATAAAAATTAAAATTTAAAAAAATATA